>JAXCGZ010003795.1:97500-122500 GCA_037179515.1 Halocaridina rubra | reverse complement strand
GGAATCTGTAATATGAACATAGTGGCATTCAGATAGAATGCGTTCATTCCTAAGTATAGCAGATAAAAGCTATAAGGTTGGATTCCTTTTAACCTTCTGTGGTGTAGTTGGTAGCGCCTTGATTTAGTAATTATAAGTCCTAGGTTCAAATCCCCATCGGGGTAAAAAATGATTCATGTTTTCACATATGTAATGTGCTTATTTGGATATATATATATATATATATATATATATATATATATATATATATATATATATATATATATATATATATATATATATATATATATACATATATATATACATATATATATATATATATATATATATATATATATATATATATATATATATATATATATATATATATATATATATATATATATATATACATATATATATATATATATATATATATATATATATATATATATATATATATATATATATATATATATATATATATATATTATATATATATATATATATATATATATATATATATATATATATATATATATATATATATATATATATATATATATATATATACATACATATATATATATATATATATATATATATATATATATATATATATATATATATATATTTATATATATATATATACATATATATATATATATATATATATATATATATATATATATATATATATATATATATATATATATATATATATTACTATACCACAAGAAGCCCATCATGAATCTTGTAAAGATGATTATTTTGTTAATGGAAAGGAAAATATTAAACAATGGAGAACATTGACAATAATGAGTATCATTATATTTTCTCGTCTTCATGAATCAATGCAAATGAGCAGATAATTACATTTGCAAGTGTCAGGATTCTCTGCCATTTCATTTTTTCCCATAGCAATCATATGGGTGGCTCCAGAATTAGAAGTATTGGATTGAGTCCTTGTAAAAAAAAAGAAAAAAAAATGTTGCAGGATGTTAGAAAGTACTTTTTTAGCATTTGAATTTTTGATGACTGGAATTCGCTCAGCGAGGAAGTAGATAATGCTGACTGCATTCTTAGTTTTAAGGACAAATATGATAAGTATCTCTGGGTATATTCAGCTGAAGGATTTTTAAACTATAATAGGACTGTCCAGGACAGTTCGATGTTAAGTCTTCCTTCAGTTACGGTTATATTTTATGCCTACATCAACATTGAATATTCTTGGGTATTCATTACACATCTTTTACTATCCCTTCACTTCTGACAAGTCATTACACTCTCCATCTCTGTTTCTCTTTACTTAATGTATTCTTCGTGCCCAGGCTCGGTGGGGGCTGTTTTATTTTACTTTATTTATTTGGCCCGTCCTGGTGTCACAAAAAAAAATAATAATAAAAAATAAATAAAAAAATAAAAAATAAATAAAATATATATATATATATATATATATATATATATATATATATATATATATATATATATATATATATATATATATATATATATATATATATATATATATATGGGTATAAAAATGTAACCGACTAGGAGAGGGTGAGCCACGATCATAGGGCTCTTTACCGTAAGCACAATTAATTACTTACACACACACACACATACACACACCTACAAACGCACACACGATGAAAAGTACCTTTACTTAAAGGCGTCAGTTCCGTATTATTTCGCAAATGTCTGATAGTAAGATTTCGTCCCAGAAGATGAGAGTGTAAGACTACAGAGAAGACTTTGACGCCATCAGCTGGGAAGGTCTGGAATGAAGAGTCAGAATTAACACACACAAAAAGTCATTATTTTTTCTATTCATTTCTAAACTCATCAAACGAGGCACTTTAGCTGTAGACTGACATATGAAGAAAAATCATATATATAATTAGTAGGATGTGAGACAAGCTTATTATAAACAAATGAGACTCCAATTTGAGGATATTCTACTCTATATTTCTTTATTATTCATCAATGATAAAGTAAGGAGTATATATATATATATATATATATATATATATATATATATATATATATATATATATATATATATATATATATATATATATATATATATATGTATGTATGTATGTATGTATGTATGTATGTATATATGTATGTATGTGTGTGATTACCTAATTGTGTTTACGGGAAAGAGCCCAAAGCTCGTATCTTCCCGTCTCCTCATCGGTTCCATTTTATACTTAGTCATACTTATCATACCTGTCCTTAAAACTATGGATTGAGATAGCATTAACTACCTCCTCGCTTAGCCAATTCCGGTTATCAACTAATCTTACACTGAAAAAGTATTTCCTTACATCCTGCAAACAAGTTTTCTTACGAAGCTTCAAACTATGACCTCTAGTTCTAGAGCCAGCCATATCAAAATATCGATCCCTATCCACTCTATCATAACCATGAAGGAATTTAAAGACTGTCACCATATCCCCCCTCAATCTTCTAGTTTCGAGTGATAGTAAGTCTAATTCCCTCAGCCTCTCATCATAACTGAGATTGCGTATTTCTGGCACCAGTTTCGTGGCATGTCTTTGAACTTTTTCAAGCTTAGCTATGTGCTTTTTCAAGTGCGGATTCCAAAAGGGGGCTGCATATTCCAGTTTTGGCCTCACATAGGTTACATAAATATTTCTGAACATTTCCTTGTCCATGTGCCTGAAGGCTACCCTTACATTTGATAAGAATGCATATGCTGCCCTTACTATGCCATTTATATGTATTTCTGGACACAAATCTGCCAGTATCTTTACTCCTAGATCTCTCTCATTTTCTGTCTCTTGAAGTTGTACTCCAGCCACCGAGTAGTCAAGTTTGGGCCTTCTTGCACTTGTACCCATTCTCATTACCTTACATTTTGAAGTGTTGAATTTCATTAGCCACTTTTCTGACCACTCATACAGATTATTTAGATCCTCCTGAAGTTCTCTACCATCGTTCTCGTTTTTTACTTTCTTCACAATCGTTGCATCATCTGCAAACATATTCATGAATGAATTTACAGACTCTGGTAGGTCATTTACATATACAAGGAACAAAAGTGGCCCTAAAACTGAACCCTGTGGAACTCCACTACTAACTCTTCTCCATTCAGACACTGAGTGTCTTACTCTAACCCTCTGTTCTCTTCCTTCTAAGTAAGTTTTTATCCATTCCAAAACATTTCCACCTATTCTAGCCATTGATTGCAGCTTCCTAATAAGTCTCCCATGTGGAACAGTGTCAAATGCTTTCTGGAAGTCTAGGAATATGCAATCTGCCCAGCCCTCTCTTTCCTGTAAGATTTGGCTTACCTCATCATAAAATTCTAATAAGTTTGTTACTGTTGATCTACCTTCTCTGAAGCCATGTTGCCTCACTGACAAAAAGTTGAAGGATTCCAAGTGAAGAGAGATATGTTTCCTTAGTAGTTTCTCCATAACTTTGCAAACTATGCTGGTTAAGGAAACTGGTCTATAGTTCAGAGCCGTATCCCTCCTTCCCTTTTTGAAGATAGGTATCACATTTGCTTGTTTCCAGCATCTTGGAATCTCCCCCGACTCCAGTGACTCCTTAAATATGATACTTAATGCCACTGATATTGTGTTTGCGCATTTTTTAAGCACATGAGGGGATATGTCATCAGGACCTGTAGCTTTATGAACATCTAAATCTATCAGCGCTTTGCATAACTCTGTGGCTGTAAGGTTGATGTTCTCTAATACCGGCCCTTGAGCTTCTATCACTGCAATCTGAGGGGGTGGGGTATTTCCTACTGTAAATACTGACTGAAACTCCTTGTTCAATTCTTTGCAGATCTCTTCATCCGTCTCAGTGATGTTTCCATCCGCTCTCTTTAGCCTTAAAACCTGTTCTTTTACCTTCAGTTTTCCTCTGATAAAGCTGTGGAAAAGCTTGGGATTTTCTTTAGCCTTCCTGGTGATGTCCCTCTCATAGTCTCTCTCTGCCTCTCTCCTTTTACTTAGGTAGTCATTTCTTGCTCTTTTGTAGGTTTGCCAGGCATTTATGTTTTTTCTCCTCCTATACCTTTTCCAGCATTTGTCTCTCCACTCCTTAGCTCCTTTACACTCATTATCGAACCATTTCTCTCTGGCATGAATTACACCTACTTTGGTGACAGGTATGCAGCAATCTATTATCTTCCCATATTTCTCACAAAAGATGTCATACATTTCTTGTACAGATTTGTTGTAAAATAAGGTTCTCCAGTCAATAACTGCAAAAAGCTCATTCATTTTGATGTAATCTCCTTTCGGATAGTTCCTCCTCATGTCTTCAGTGCCTCTACTCTCAGGAAGAATATCTTCCATGATATACTCCATCAACAACACACAGTGGTCACTCTTTCCAATTGGTGGTTCATACTCAATTTTTTCAATATCCAACACATTATCTGTGAACACTAGATCAAGTAGTGATGGCTCATCCCCACCCCTGGCCCTTGTTGGTTCCATTACATGTTGGTGTAGGAAATTCCCTTGTACGCAATCTAGGAATCTTGCCCCGAATGAGTCCTCACCACTGTGTGGGTCAAGATTTATCCAATCTATCTCTTTATGATTAAAGTCTCCCATAATCAAAATCCTACATTTTTTTTCCCGTGCCATGTTAACAACTGAGTTTATGACTTCAATAGTACCTATATGACTTTCCTCATAAACTTCAAGCCTATTTTGGTTCCTTGGTGGGTTGTATACAACAGTTATTATAATGCTCTCTGACCCAGTATTTATGCGAGCAACAAGAAATTCCTTGAACTCACTTTCTATAGCCAAGTTTATTTCTTCGACTTGAATCCTTTCACTTATGAGCAGTGCTATCCCTCCACCAGTCCTCTCAGATCTTTCAACCCTTAGTATTCTGAAACCCTTAGGAAAAACTGTGACACTGTTTATGTCCTCACTCAACTTAGTCTCTGTAATTGCTACTATATCTGCCTTACTGTTGTGAATCCTATCTTTTAATTCTACTGCCTTACCAGCTAATCCATCAGCATTTGTGTATAACAATCTTAATGAGGCCCCATTCCCTGATCTTCTGTCATTATCTTCTTTATCTCCCCTTTGTCTGGAAGAACTCTGTAATGAAAATTTTTCTTCTCTTCTTCATTTCTTTCATCATTTAACCTTCTTGCCTCTTGCAACAAGTTTTTGATCTTTCTAATCTCTTCCTGTGTTCTGTATTGTCTAATGAACACTTCTTTGAATTCTTGAAGGTCTTTTAGACTTTTTTTCTCAACAATATTTCCCTACATGTTTCCCCTCTCTCAAAGGTTACTTTTGTTGGTCTCGGCTTTCCTTCCCTCGAATATTTACCTAGTTGGTGTATGTTTACAATATCCTCAGGACCACATACTACTCCAAGCTTTCTTATCAGGTCTACAACCCTAGCTTTATTTTCTTCAAGTCTCCCCTGCCATGTTGGCTCCTGGGACTCGCTTATGCCTGAGATTACCACTGTCTTCTCCTTATCAAGTGCCTGTCTGATGAGTGGGTTTGCCCTTTCCATCACAACGTCTTTCATTTTTTCGATTACTGTCTCTTTATAGTCAACTGTTTGTATGTTTTCCAGTACCACCACCTTTACATCCTCTTTTACTGCCACATTCCCCTTTAGTGCATCAGCAAAGGAAGTTTTCATGGCATCATTTTCCATATTCAGCTCCTGGAACTCTTTTCTGAACTGTTCAATGTTTTCCTTAATCTGGACATTCCAAGCAGCAATCTCGTCTCTCTCAGAAGAGAGCAGTGAACTAACATCTAATTCCTTTAGGTTGTCATTCAGCTGTTTGTTTTTATCTTCTTGTTTAGAAAGTCTAGATTCTAGTTGACTCTTTTCCCCTTCCAGCTTCTTTATTCTTTTTTCTAGTTCCTTTCTCTCCTGCCCTTGTGCTTTATTTGCTTCCTCCAAAGATCTTATTTGCTCTTTGAGTGTTTCATTCTCTTTCATTTCTCCATCCATATTCTGAATTTTATCATCAAGGCTTATAACCATTTCCTCTAAATTTTTGATTTTCTGTTTGAGTCTCCTGATGGCTACCCCTCCTACCGACCCATGGATGGGAGAGGTTTGGGACATAGATGGCGTCATTTTTATGTTCTCCCTCTCACAGAATATAGAAAGAAGACGAGAAAGAGAAAAAAAAAGAGAAAAAATTTTAATTAAGCTTCACATCGAATTTTTATATCTCCATATAAGTGCTATTTAGTGACTCAGTTTATCTCTTCTCTGGTAACACACATCTTAACTTAAAAACTTGAGTGTGTGTGTGTGTATGTATGTGTGCTTACGGGAAAGTGCCCCAAGCTAGTAACTTCCTATTTTGAACTTAGCATACTTATCCCTAAAACTATGGACTGAGTTAGCATTAATTACCTCCTAGCTTAGCGAATTCCAATTATCAATTACTCTTACACTAAACAAAGTACTCAAGTTCTGGTGACAGCCATATCCAAATTTCGATCCCTATCCATTCTCATAACCATGAAGGAATTTAAAAACCGTCACCATAACCCCCTCATTCTTCTAGCTTCGAGTGATTGTTAGTCTAATTCATTCAGCCTCTCATCATAACAGATTTTGAGTATTTTTGGCACCAGTTTCCTGGCATGTCTTTGAACTTTTTCCAGCTTAATTACGTGCTTTTTCAAGTGCGGATTCCTAAAAAGGGCTGCATATTCAAGCTTTGGCCTCACACAGGTTACATAAATATTTCTGAACATTTCCTTGTCCATGTGCCTGAGGGTTACCATTACATTTGCTAAGAAAACAAATGCTACCCTTACTATGCCAATTATATGCATTTCTGGAGACAAATCTGCCAGTATGTTTACTCCTAGATCTCTCTCATTCTGTGTCCCCTGAAGTTCTGCTCTTGCCATTGAGTGGTCAATCTTGGGGCTTCTTGCACTTGTACCCATTCTCATTACCTTACATTTAGAAGTATTGAATTTCATTAGCCACATTTCTTACCACTCATGCAGACTATTTAGATCTTCCTGAAGTTCTCTACCATTGATCTCGTCTCTTACTTTCTTCACAATCTTTGCATCATCTGCAAACACATTCATGAATGACTTTACAGGCTCTGGTAGGTCATTTACATATACAAGGAACAAAATTGGTCCTAAAACTGAACCTTGTGGAACTCCATTACCAACTCTTCTCCATTTAGACACTGACTGTCTTACTCTAACCCTCTGTTCCCTTCCTTCTAAGTGAGGTTTTAGCCATTCCAAGCAGCACTTTGCATACCTCTGTGGCTGAAAAGATTATGTCCTCAAATACCGGCCCATGAGCTCCTATCTCTGAAATTTGAGGGGGTGGGGTATATTCTGCTGTACATACTGACTGGAACTCCTTGTTCAATTCTTTGCAGATCTCTTCATCCGTCTCAGTGATACTTCCATCTGCTCTCTTTAGCTTTAACACCTATTCTTTGACCTTCAATTTTCCTCTGATAAAGCTGTGCAAAAGCTTGGGATTTTCTTTAGTCTTCCTGGTGATATCCTTTTCATAGTCTGTCTGCACCTCTCTTCTTTTACTTAGGTAATTATTTCATGCTCTTTTATAAGTCAGTCAGGCATTTATGCATCTTCTCCTACTATACCTTTTCCAGCATTTGTCTCTCCTCTCCTTAGCTCTCTTACACTCATTATTGAAACATTTCTCTCTGGCATGAATAACTCCTATTTTGGTGGAAGGAATGCAGCAATCTACTATCTTCCCATATTCTTCACAAAAATGTCTTATATTATTTGTATAGATTTGTTGTTAATTAAGGACCTCTTGTCAATATTTGCAAAAGCTCATTAATTTTTAAATAATCTTCTTTTGGATAGTTCCTCCCCATATCCTCAGTGTCTCTACTTTCAGGCAAATCATCTTCGATGATAAACTCCATCAACAACTCACAGTGGTCACGCTTTCCAATTGGTGGTTCATACTCTATTTTCTCAATATCCAACACATTATCTGTAAATACTAGATCAAGCAGTGATGGCTCATCCCCACCCCCGGCCCTTGTTGGTTCCAGTACACGTTGGTGTAGGAATTTCCTTGTACGCAGTTTAGGAATCTTGCTTTGAATGAGTCCTCACCAATGTGTGGGTCAAGATTTATCCAATCTATCTCTCTATGATTAAATCTCCCATAATCAAAATACTACATTTTCTCTCCTGTGCAAAGTTAACAACTGAGTTTATAACTTCAATAGTACCTATATGACTTTTTTCATAAACCACTAGCATATGCTTTTGATTCCTTAGTGGGTTATATACAACAGTTATTATAATGCTCTCTGACCATGTATTTAGGCGAGCAACAAGAAATTCCTTGAACTCACTCTATACCAAAATTTATTTCTCCTACCTGATATCTTTCACTTATGTGCATTGCTATCCCTCCACCAGTCCTCTCAGATCTTTCAATCCTTAATGCTCTGAAGCCCTTAGGAAAAACTGCGATACTGTTTATGTACTCACTTAACTTAGTCTCTCTAACTGCTACTATATCTGCCTTATTGTTGCGAATTGTATCCTTTAATTCTACTGCTTTACCAGCTACCCCATCAGCATTTGTGTACAGGAATCTTAATGAGGCCCATCTCCTGATCTTCTATCATTATCTTCATAATCCCCCTTTGTCTGGAAGAACTCTGTAAAAAATTTTATGTATGCGTGTGTGTGCATGTTGTGTAAACTAGCATATTTATTGTTACACTTTCCTTATTGCATGTGTTTTTGGTTTCTTTAATGCTTTTGTTTGGGTTTGTATATCTGGTATTTGAGCAGTACAATGTCGCTATGTTTATAGGATAGAGTAGTACCTATGAATGATGCGGGGGTGGTGTTGCAATGGGATTGGCAGGTTAATGCTGAAGGGGGTCAGGTGGGAAGGAATTTAGGTAGGAGACAGACGAGAGACAGGGGAGTTGTTGGGAAAGCATTTAGAATATTGTCTGATGCTTCCTTGGTTTGTGTTGGTTAATGTGGTTACTTAGGTCGGTTTCCTTATTCATAGTGGACTCATTTAAACAGTGCTTCATATCTTCTATTTTTTAGACCAATTTTCAAGATGAGTAGTGAATTTTCATTTTTTTTTTTTCATTCCATAAAAAAACCACACGTACACATATACAGGGGTCCCCGTTATCCATCGCTCTGCTTTTCGTTGCTTCATTCACTCAACATTTTGTGACAACGAGTAAAATTTCCCAGCTGTTTAGTTTTTTGTCAATAGATGCCGTTAAAGGTGAGAGAAAGAGAGAGAGAGAGAGAGAGAGAGAGAGAGAGGAGAGAGAGAGAGAGAGAGAGAGAGAGAGAGAGAGAGAGAGAGAGAGAGAGAGAGAGAGAGAGAGAGAGAGATGAAATGCTTAGGATTATCACCTCAGTGTTTCACGATAATAATAATAATAATAATAATAATAATAATAATAATAATAATAATAATAATAATAATAATAATTATTATTATTATTATTATTATTATTATTATTATTATTATTATTATTATTATTATTATTATTATTATTATTATTATTATTATTATAATAATAATGATAATAATAATAATAATAATAATAATAATAATAATAATAATAATAATAATAATAATAATAATAATAATAATAATAAAAATAATAATGATAATAATAATAATAATAATAATAATAATAATAATAATAATAATAATAATAATAATAATAATAATAATAACAATAATAATAATAATAATAATAATAATAATAATAATAATAATAATAATGATAATAATAATGATAATCTATCTACCTTGGCTGTTTCCCCCTTTAATTGGTGGGTAGCCGACATCAAGAAAGGAAAACAAATAGGGGGATTACTTTGCTCTATGGGCAATGACGAGGGCGCTAGTGAACGTTCAGATGGCACTGCTGGAGTGCCACAGCCTATCCTCCCGGCTCTTCCACAACCTGTGTCGTTTCACAACTGCCAACTCCTCCTACTGCCCCTACCTCAGGGCTACCTCTGTAAGATGCAGCCCCGTGGTAACAGCAGATGCCCATCAGAGCTGCGTCACAATCGCTCGCCACTCATTCCTATTCCTAGCACGCTCGCTTGCTTCCCTCACAGCCATCCTCCTTTCATTCAGGGCTCTCCTTACTCCAGCCATCCATCCAAACCTAGGCCTCCCTCTAGCATTTCTCCCATCAACTCTAGCATTCATCACCTTTTTCAGCAGCCTTTCATCATCCATCCTTTCCACATGGCCAAACCATCTCAGAACATTCATATCTACTCTGCCTGCAATTTCTCTCCACACACCCGTTCTTGCTCTCACCATTTCATTCCTAACCCTATCCAATCGAGATACACCAATCATACTCCTCAGGCATTTCGTCTCAAGCACATTTAGTTTCCGTCTCTCACTTACTTTCATACCCCATAACTCTGATCCATACATCACAGTTGGCACAACCACTTTCTCATACAAAACTTTCTTGACATTCATTTCCAACCCTCTATTCTTCATCACTCCTTTCAACGCACCCAACACTTTACATCCTTCATTCACTCTGTGACACACATCTGCTTCCACTCCACCATTTGCAGCTATAACCGAGCCTAAATACTTAAACTGATTAACCTCCTCAAGTGTCTCTCCATTCGCAACTTCCTTCTCTCACACACCATTCCAAATTCTGACACTTACTGACACAGCTTTTCCTCTGAATCTGCCACCACCACAGTATCATCTGCAAACAGCAACTGATTCAGCTCCCACTCGTTATCATCCCCATCTACCATTCTCAAACCTCGACCACGCACTCGCTCATTCACCTCTCTTACAACTCCATCAATATACAAATTGAACAGCCATGGTGACATCACACATCCCTGTCTCAGTCCCACACTCACTGGAAACCACTCACTCACTTCATTCCCTACCCTAACACAAGCTCTACTGCACTCATACAAACTCTTCACTGCATGCAACAATTTACCATTGATTCCATATAATCTCAAAACATTCCACATAGCCTCTCTATCAACTCTATCATATGCTTTCTCCAGATCCAAAAATGCAAAATACACATCCTTTCCCTTTGCTAAATATTTCTCACATAACTGCCTAACTATAAAAATCTGATCTATACAACCTCTACCTCTCCTAAAACCACTCTGCACTTCTGCGATCACATATTCTGTCTTATCCCTAATCCTATTAACCAGTATCCTACCATACACTTTTCCTACCACACTCAACAAACTTATACCCCTAAAATTACTGCATTCATACATATCTCCCTTACATTTGTATAGGGGCACTATACAGGCAATCACCCAATCCACTGGCACCAATGACAACATAAAGCATATATTAAACACTCTCACTAACCATTCCAATGCAGTCACACCCCCTTCTTTCAACATCTCCGCTCTCACACCATCCATTCCAGGTGCTTTACCTGCTTCCGCTTCATACAATGCCCTTTTCACCTCCTCTCTTGTAATCTCTCTCTCATTTTCATCTCCCATTACTGGCCCTTAAACCCCTCCCACTGCCACTATAGCTGCCTCTCTATCTTCCTCAACATTCAGCAAGCACTCAAAATATTCTGCCCATCTTTTCCTTGCATCGTTCCCTCTTAACATCTGTCCATTCACATCTTGCACTGTCTCTTCCATCCTCGATCCACCCTTCCTTACTCTCTATAATAATAATAATAATAATAATAATAATAATAATAATAATAATAATAATAATAATAATAATAATAATAATAATAATAATAATAATAATAATAATTATAATAATAATAATAATAATAATAATAATAATAATAATAATAATAATAATAATAATAATAATAATAATAATAATAATAATAATAATAATAATAATAATAATAATAATAATAATAATAATAATAATAGTAAATTCTAAGTAGGCTAGCTTAAGCACAACCTAATAAATCTGCTGAAACACGTCAGTCGGTATTTAACACCTCTTAGATTTTACATGAGCAAGAAATGACTACCTAAGTAAAAGGAGAGAGGCAGAGAGAGATTATGAGAGGGACATCACCAGGAAGGCTAAAGAAAATCCCAAGCTTTTCCACAGCTTTATCAGAGGAAAACTGAAGGTAAAAGAACAGGTTTTAAGGCTAAAGAGAGCGGATGGAAGCATCACTGAGACGGATGAAGAGATCTGCAAAGAATTGAACAAGGAGTTTCAGTCAGTATTTACCGTAGAAAATACCCCACCCTCTCAGATTGCAGTGATAGAAGCTCAAGGGCCGGTATTAGAGAACATCAACCTTACAGCCACAGAGGTATGCAAAGCGCTGATGGATTTAGATGTTCATAAAGCTACAGGTCCTGATGACATATCCCCTCATGTGCTTAAAAAATGCGCAAACACAATATCAGTGGCACTAAGTATCATATTTAAGGAGTCACTGGAGTCGGGGGAGATTCCAAGATGCTGGAAACAAGCAAATGTGATACCTATCTTCAAAAAGGGAAGGAGGGATACGGCTCTGAACTATAGACCTGTTTCCTTGACCAGCATAGTTTGCAAAGTTATGGAGAAACTACTAAGGAAACATATCTCTCTTCACTTGGAATCCTTCAACTTTTTGTCAGTGAGGCAACATGGCTTCAGAGAAGGTAGATCAACAGTAACAAACTTATTAGAATTTTATGATGAGGTAAGCCAAATCTTACAGGAAAGAGAGGGCTGGGCAGATTGCATATTCCTAGACTTCCAGAAAGCGTTTGACACTGTTCCACATGGGAGACTTATTAGGAAGCTGCAATCAATGGCTAGAATAGGTGGAAATGTTTTGGAATGGATAAAAACTTACTTAGAAGGAAGGGAACAGAGGGTTAGAGTAAGACACTCAGCGTCTGAATGGAGAAGAGTTAGTAGTGGAGTTCCACAGGGTTCAGTTTTAGGGCCATTTTTGTTCCTTGTATATGTAAATGACCTACCAGAGTCTGTAAATTCATTCATGAATATGTTTGCAGATGATGCAAAGATTGTGAAGAAAGTAAAAAACGAGAACAATGGTAGAGAACTTCAGGAGGATCTAAATAATCTGCATGAGTGGTCAGAAAAGTGGCTAATGAAATTCAATGCTTCAAAATGTAAGGTAATGAGAATGGGTACAAGTGCAAGAAGGCCCAAGCTTGACTACTCGGTGGCTGGAGTACAACTTCAAGAAACAGAAAATGAGAGAGATCTAGGAGTAAACATACTGGCAGATTTGTCTCCAGAAATACATATAAATGGCATAGTAAGGGCAGCATATGCATTCTTATCAAATGTAAGGGTAGCCTTCAGGCACATGGACAAGGAAATGTTCAGAAATATTTATGTAACCTATGTGAGGCCAAAACTTGAATATGCAGCCCCCTTTTGGAATCCGCACTTAAAAAAGCACATAGCTAAGCTTGAAAAAGTTCAAAGACATGCCACGAAACTGGTGCCAGAAATACGCAATCTCAGTTATGATGAGAGGCTGAGGGAATTAGACTTACCATCACTCGAAGCTAGAAGAGTGAGGGGGGATATGGTGACAGTCTTTAAATTCCTTCATGGTTATGATAGAGTGGATAGGGATCGATATTTTGATATGGCTGGGTCTAGAACTAGAGGTCATAGTTTGAAGCTTCGTAAGAAAACTTCTTCGCAGGATGTAAGGAAATACTTTTTCAGTGTAAGAGTAGTTGATAATTGGAATTGGCTAAGCGAGGAGGTAGTTAATGCTATCTCAATCCATAGTTTTAAGGACAGGTATGATAAGTATCACTAAGTATAAAATGGAACCGATCAGGAGACGGGAAGATACGAGCTTTGGGCTCTTTCCCGTAAACACAATTAGGTAATCACAATTAGGTAATCACATATATCCAGGGCCACTCCTAATCTCACAGATTGTACAGTATGTGTGTATTAGACATGCACACATACACACATATATCTTTGTAATCCGTTGGTAGGAGCCTGAGTTTTCTCATTCTCTTTCTCTCTCTACCTCCATCTTCTCTCTTTTATCATATGTATTATTATTATTATTATTATTATTATTATTATTATTATTATTATTATTATTATTATTATTATTATTATTATTATTATTATTTTTATTATTATTGATGGATGGATTCGGTTTTACGTCACGAACTCCCTTTTCTACCAAGGGCTAGGACGGTTGCCTTCTTACGAAGGACTTGTTTTGGCAGATGTAATCGTTACCCTGAGTGTATGCCCTTACTAACCTCAGTCCGTGACGGGGCGCGAACCCTCGACCTGCCACCTCAGTCGCAGACGCTACCATTTTGCCACAGAGACTATTATTATTATTATTGTTATTATTATTATTATTATTATTATTATTATTATTATTATTATTATTATTATTATTATTGCAGTGAAAATAACCAAAATTTTAAGATTTTGTAATTGCTAGATAAAGGCAGTTTCCATCGTCCTCCACTGCTTTGGTTACCCCCCATCCCTCCCAACCATGTCAGCTGCCTCCCCTGTTGTCAGGTTCATTGTGCTACATTTTTTCCTTTCATTATATTATTATTTAATTTCATTTTCAATTTCTTTTCCATTATTGCTATTCCTAATTCATATTTACACGTTTATGTATAACTCTTCATTTTATATTGGCTTGTAATCAAAAGTAATACTTCGATGTGGGATGGCCGGTCCCTATTAAACCCCTAATACATTGATTGTAATGATTAATATGGTTTCGTTATTCATATTTTCGTTATCAGTCGTGTTTTTATGGTCCCAATTAGTGACCAATAACGTAGACCCCCTGAATATATGAAACGTTTATGATTTTTTCACTGAGTTAACAACATACTTCCTGCGTGTACTCCCCACTGCAGATACCCATTGTGAGCCACTGCTGTCCTGGAGGAATCATCATGGCTGGAGAGACATCATGGCCAATCGTTATTATTCCAGCGTCGTATTCCCGTAAATTTTCCGTATAAAATATACGAACTCCTGAATTGTCTACAATTCCTGGAGAGAGAGAGAGAGAGAGAGAGAGAGAGAGAGAGAGAGAGAGAGAGAGAGAGAGAGGAGAGAGAGAGAGAGAGAGAGAATTACAAAACATTAGTATCACAATATAAATTAGAATAGGCTATTCACATATTGGCAAGGAATCCCATGAAAAACTAGTTAAAACTAGATCATAATAATAATAATCCCTACTTCAAGTGTCACTATTAGTCCCCATTATAATGTTGGACACTTAACAGGTTGAAGCTGGGAATTAAGGCTGGATGCCCTTCCTGACACACAACGGTGGGCTATGTGGCGGCCCTGTCATCTTCCGAGTTGAGTATTTCAACCACTACACTGCCGAGGTCCCATAAAATTGAACTTAATGCTTATGATATATGCATCAGTTTAAGTTTTTGACGTCTCTTTTGATAGTTATAATATACTCCTCCTCTTCAGCTTCTACTACCATTACTATTAGTAGAAGTAGTAGTAGTATGACTGTAGTAGTAGTAGTAGTAGTAGTAGTAGTAGTAGTAGTAGTAGTAGTAGTAGTAGTAGTAGTAGTAGTAGTAGTAGTAATACACAATGAATGGGAAATATATGACAGTCACAGAGCAAATGAAAGATATGGGCGTGTATATAAGTTCCTATATGAAAGTGGTTGATCGTAATAAAGCAATAACGAAAAAGACAAGCCAAATGCTGAGAAAAATTAAATTATCATTTCCATATCTGAATAAAGAGAAGTTGAAGATTTTATGTAAAGGAAATGTGTAGCCCCATCTTGAGAATGCAGTACAAGCTTGGTCACCTTATCTCCAAAAGGACATACATACATACATATACCGTGGCTGTTTCCCCTTTAAAATTGGGGGTAGCCGACATCAAAAAAGAAACAGTTTGGGGAGCTAGAAGCTAAAAAAGAATTCTGATAAGGGTTACTAAAATATCACTCAAATTACGTAATTTTTTTATGCAGAGAGATGCAAGATACTGGGGATTACAACATTAGAGGAGAGAAGGAATGATTAGAACATATAGATGTCGATAAGCTATTTCAGAAAAAAAAACATAATGCAAAAAGGGGTCATAATTTTATGGTTTACAAGAAACAAGAGATAGGAATGAGTGGAGAAAGATTGTATATAGCTGACAGAGTCAAAAGTGAACTGTGATGGACGGGTGTAAGGGGAGATGCCATGTGAGGAAGCGGTGGAGGTAAACCAGCTGCGGCTGTTAGGTCTCATTGTAGACTATCCTTGCCCGCCTACCTTGTGGTTGACCCAAGCAAGGTGGAATGGGAGGGGGATGTGGCCACCCATTATCCCCAAGGAGCTATGAGGAGTGGTTGATGTGTGTGTGGATCGTGGAGAATGTGTGTTTCTTGGCTTTGCCATCCCCCTTACGAGGGGGAATGAGGTCATGTATATGTATGTGCAAGGTGCAATGCTCTAACAATATCAGAAAATGCTTTTTACTCAAAGAGTCGTTAATAGCTGGAACAGTTTGCCAAAACATTATAAATGCCACAACAGTAACTTATCTTAAAAGTAAATATAACAAGAAAAATATGAATAATTAGAAGAAAAATATAACTGACAAGGAGTGGAGGTGAGCAATAAGCACTAAATTGTGCATAATACTTTTTTTGCAAAACTCAGCTGGTAAGTTCAACTGGTAAGTATATCTTTACCTTGTTTGAGATTTGGGTTATCATAGTGTATTTCCAACATGAAGTATGTAGCTCCACCATGTTCCTCTCCAAGAGGGAATCCCGCATGTTCAGGGAACATTGCACCTAATAATAATAATTATTGTTATTTTTATTACTATTATCATTATTATATTATTATCATTATTATTATTATTAATACTAATAACAAAATAATGGTTATCCAAAAATACCTGTATGTTAATCATTTTAAAGTATTTACGCACCAACACCTTAAAGTTTTTAAATATTAATTAGGAAATATAAATTAATAACAAAATAAAATAAAAACTTTAGTAATGCCATCTTTGTAATGAAACAGAAATGATTAGCTGTTGGTTTATAGTTATCCATTTCCTAGCTTTTGATTAAAATTGTCATTTAAAATCTAGATATATGTTGTAGATATTGACAAAAAGGGGGGGGGTAAAAACTTGACTTTGAATCGATGGTCTGAGTGAAAAAAATCCATTAAAACCTACCGTCCCCCCCCCCGATAGCCCATACTACGAGAAGGCTAGAGCAGAAATTCCAAGAGGGGGGAGTGTTAGCACCATTACACTGAGCACACTCAACATCTAGCCATTTTTCATAATACAGAGAAGATTTTCCACTGTCTGGTAGACGACACTCATATACCAACATGTGGTGAACATGTTGCAAGTTCTCTTCATTTATTAGTGGTATATACTATTAAATAAATACAAAACAAAAATACAAGAATTAGTCTGAAATAAGTATTATGGTAAGTTATAAGAAAAACTTATGAGTAATACATACTTGCTAAGTGTTTATTTTTTTTCTTTTTAGGAACATTAACTTCTGCATTTCTCCTAATTTAATATTTTACAATTATTTATTACAATATTTGCTGACAAAGCACTTATCATTTACTTTGCAAGGAAACTTAAAAGTGTGATGAATGGCTTTCAGGTCCTAGTGCTCATACTTACCCCAATCATGTGAGTTTTGCGGGGTAATGGAGGTAACTTGAAAAGTTTGCACAAATACACAGTCGTTTGGTCATCTGGCAGGCTTACCTGAAGAAAGTGCAAGAGAAATAGGCATATAAACTAATAGAAGATAAAGCCTTCTAAATCTGTGGTAATAATATATCAGATCAAGCAAATTAACCATGGAGTTACTAGCGATAAAGTATATAACGTCTGGAAACACGTCTCTCAAATGTCTCCTGACGGGATCCAAAGATAATTAAGATGGGTTCTTACTGTCTCTAAATCTATCACCTGAGCAATATGAAGTAGGCATGATGTGGAATTATAAACCGAGTGGAGAAGATTGTAATTATAAGATCTGAATGCAATGACATTTGTGAAACTTGCTAACTATTGAGTAACAAGATTCTTGATCAAAATCTGAGAAAACACCCAATTTATACTGGTACATGGTTTACAGAAGCTCTTATCATTATCTGTCAAAATCCACTGGACATGTATATAGATACAGATAGATGTTGATGAATACCACAGTCTTTCATTACATTTGGAGACAAAACATCCCATGACTGGACATCACTACTTTTAAGTGGAAGAGTAAACTGGGGGTCTTGCAAGTATAAACTCTTGATCCCTCGTTGAGTGTGATAGCTAACGTCCATCTCGCTTGCAGGATCTGTAGTACCATAAGACCAAATTATTCGGACAGTATCGTTCTGTGGGTGGACAGTAGAACGTAAGACTTAGATAAAACTGTCATTACAATAGTAAATTAAGTACCTTAGATTAGAAAAAGACGGGTGGGTTAGTCTAACCTTACTGAGAGATGAGAATAGGAAGTTTGCTTACATCAATGCGCAAAGGACGAATGTTCAGGGTAAAGTTAATTGACCAAACTTTGGGAGAAGAGTGTAACAAGTGGGGTATAAAGTTAATTAGCTAACAAATGGTTATAATACACTGTAAAGTACTCAGGACTGAACCTATGTACTGTTGTCTCTATGAGGTATTTTTACTTTATTTTTTAATCCATTATACAGTAATATCAGGTCTATTTTATGTTACGTACATAAATATGGGGTTGTAGGATTACCATGTTATAGCCAGTACTTTGCCTAAGTTCTAGACGTTTTTAATTTATCTGTTGGCTCTCAACTCCATTGGTATAGCTGTTTAGCTTTCTCATTTAGTTGGAATCAGTGAGCATGCAGAATTGCAGTGGTAAGAGCACTCAACTCGGGAAGTGACAAACCTGCGTTCGAGCCCTTGGCTGGGCCTCGAGAGGGCATCCAACCTTAAATCCCCGGCTCTAAACAATCTGTATTCACTCCTGTCTGAATGGGAATTAATACTAACACAAACGGCTAACATCTGGCTAGAATTGGCATATATTACTGTAGATTTCTCCCTTTCCTTTCACTTCCTTAGTAATCATGTAGTAGGTTGGCTCATGGCACCAACCGCCGTTGCAATACTACAGCTGAAGGTTTTTAACCTTAAATAGGACTGTCCAGGTCAGTTCGATGTTAAGTCATCCTTCAGTTACGGTTCTTTTTCTATGCCTACATCTACACTAAATATTCTTGGATATTCATTACACATCTCTCATTATCCCTTCACATCTGACCAGTCATTACACTCTCCATCTCTGTTTCTCTTTGTGTATTCTTCGTGCCCAGGCCCGATGAGGGCTTTTTTTTTTTTCCGTCCTGGTGTCACAGTTGTAAAAAAAAATAATAAAAAAATAAATAAAAAAACGTTGTTAATGAACTCTGGAGAAAATCTTTTACCGATATGAAGGGTGAGGTACTACATATATAAAGCAAATCAAGTACCGATATTTCCAGGTCTTCTGTTTGATCACAGGTATTCCACGGCCTACTGAACCTCAATACTGTATGTGTACCATTTTCAAAACCTCCCAGAAGATCCACATTCTGAGCTTTATCTATATGAGGAACTGAGTATCCAGTGGCAAAGCGGTCCTGGATCAGGATATAGAAAACTAAATTAATAACCAATAGATTATTGTTCATAAAGGAGCAAATTATTTGAGGAATGAAATATATATACTGATGTTACATTTCCACAAAAGATCAAAGGAGAAAACTATATAAGTTAATGTCATAAGTGTTGGCTCGACTAGCGCTCTTAGTAATGCCTACGTTCAAATGAACTGTTATATCGAGCTAGCATATCTCATTTCAAAACATTACAGGCTGCCAAATTTAGTCTTTGCAAAATCTAAGACTTGCATGACTTAGTATAAATAAAACTAGATTCATATACATAGAGAATAATAATAAGAATAAATATAATTATACAAAATACACAGAAAGAGGAATTATGAATCAAAAGGACGAAGAAGAGAAAGAAAGTTTTGACAAATTCACTCACATGTAGAATAACCTCTCCGCTGTCAGTAACCCATCCTAAGATAATGTCCGCATTTATCATTCTACCATTTGGAGAGAAACCAAGTCCAACATAACCTTCTGTGGCCACCTAAAATAAACAAGTCGTATTTTTCAGCATGATCAGATCAGTTTAAAACCAAGCATTATAAAGTAACTTCCCTCTCCAGGTTATTCTTCTTATGATATTACACCACAAGATGACTGAGTATATAGCTATAATAATGGGCTTACCGCTCCACACACTACATACAGTTTTATTAATGTGACATTGTGAGGGGCAAAGAAAATTGCCCTCATCGTGTAAAAACATATATATATATATATATATATATATATATATATATATATATATATATATATATATATATATATAT
Organism: Halocaridina rubra; assembly: GCA_037179515.1. NCBI lineage: Eukaryota > Metazoa > Arthropoda > Malacostraca > Decapoda > Atyidae > Halocaridina > Halocaridina rubra. The sequence continues at coordinate 102,015 of JAXCGZ010003795.1, read as the reverse complement.
ATATATATATATATATATATATATATATATATATATATATATATATATATATATATATATATATATATATATATATATATATATATATATATATATATATATATATATATATATATATATATATGTATATATATATATATATATATATATATATATATATATATATATATATATATATATATATATATATATATATATATATATATATATATATATATAGATGTCGTAAGGACTTAATCACTACGTTACTATTAATACCAGAAGGGTGCAAGGTATGAATGGACAAGCAGTGGCTCCTTTATCTTACGTTTATTTTAGAGTACAACATATACGACGCCTCAATGCCACCACCCTATGACTATCAAAATCTATGATCTGTTCGTGCCCCTGGGAAAGTACTGACTGAGCTCTCTGTCTGCCTCGGGGATTCTTGAAATACCCAATGGGCAGGGCGTGTCATGTAATCCAGTTCTGCCAATAGACTTCAGGTTCAAAGAGGAGTCCCTTCTCTTTGGGGAGGGGCTGTTTCTGCAGGCCTATTGAACAGAAGAAGTTCTAAATCGCCTGCGGCTATTGGGGCATCTCTCTCCAGGGCATGTACATACATATGGGTCAAATGTTTACAACCTTTTGTAGTGTCTTCGAGGACCGAGGGTCCCTTATCTTTTAGGCCTCTTGGGGTTCATGGCGCCGTATATTAGTTCCATGTGTCTAGCCATAAATCTTGGTGGCACCATGGGAAAACATGGCCTGGACCCAAAACCCAATAAAAGGGAGGGCATGTAATAAAACATCTGTGCACTCGACCATTACTCCTCAAGATTTGTTACAAGTTTCAGATCCTGGCTTCAGCAGGCTTTAATTTGACTTCAGCGAGACTTCAGTCATGCGACATATATATATATATATATATATATATATATATATATATATATATATATATATATATATATATATATATATATATATATATATATATATATATATATATATGAATCATTTTTTACCCCGACCGGGACTCGAACCTAGGACTTATGATTACTAAGTCAAGGCGCTACCACTACACCACAGAAGGTTAAAAGGAACCCAACCTTATAGCTTATATATGCTATACTTAGGAATGAACGCATTCTAACTGAATGCCACTATGTTCATATTACAGATTCCCCAACCTCGCTCGTGGCTTCATTTTAGCATTTAATTCAATTCCCAATCTCATTCGGGCCATGAAATAAGTCCTAGGTTCGAGTCCCGGTCGGGGTAAAAAAATGATTCATGTTTTCACATATGTAATGTGCTTATTTATATTTCATGGCCCGAATGAGATTGGGAATTGAATTAAATGCTAAAATGAAGCCACGAGCGAGGTTGGGGAATCTGTAATATGAACATAGTGGCATTTAGTTAGAATGCGTTCATTCCTAAGTATAGCAGATATAAGCTATAAGGTTGGGTTCCTTTTAACCTTCTGTGGTGTAGTGGTAGCGCCTTGACTTAGTAATCATAAGTCCTAGGTTCGAGTCCCGGTCGGGGTAAAAAAAATGATTCATGTTTTCACATATGTAATGTGCTTATATATAAACGAAACCACGAGTAAGTTTGGGGAAACTGTAATATGAACATAGTGGCATTCAGATAAAATGCGTTCATTCCTATGTATAGTAGACATAAGCTATAAGGTCTGTTTCCTCTTAACCTTCTGTGGTGTAGCTGATAGCGGCTTGGCTTATTAATTATAAGTCATAGGTTCAAGTCCCAGTCGGGGTAAAAATTATTCATATTTTCACATATGTAATGTGCTTATTTGGTAATTGTTGGTCCCGAATGAGATTGGGAGTTGAATTAAATGCGAAAACGAAACCACGAGTGATGCTGGTAAAACTGTAATATGAACGTAGTGGCATTCAGATAGAATGCGTTCATTCCTATGTATAGTAGATATAAACTATGAGGTCTGTTTCCTCTTAACCTTCTGTGGTGTAGTTGGTAGCGGCTTGGCTTATTAATTATAAGTCCTAGGTTCAAGTCCTGTTCGGGGTAAAAATTATTCATGTTTTCACATATGCAATGTGCTTATTTAGCTATATATATATATATATATATATATATATATATATATATATATATATATATATATATATATATATATATATATATATATATATATATATATATATATATATATATATATATATATATATATATATATATATATATATATATATATATATATATATATATATATATATATGTGTGTGTGTGTGTGTGTGTGTGTGTGTGTGTGTGTGTGTGTGTGATTACCTAATTGTGATTACCTAATTGTGTTTACGGGAAAGTGCCCAAAGCTCGTATCTTCCCGTCTCCTCATCGGTTCCATTTTATACGCAGTGATACTTATCATACCTGTCCTTAAAACTATGGATTGAGATAGCATTAACTACCTCCTCGCTTAGCCAATTCCAATTATCAACTACTCTTACACTGAAAAAGTATTTCCTTACATCCTGCAAAGAACTTTTCTTACCAAGCTTCAAACTATGACCTCTAGTTCTAGAGCCAGCCATATCAAAATATCGATCCCTATCCACTCTATCATAACCATGAAAGAATTTAAAGACTGTCACCATATCCCTTACTCTTCTAGCTTCGAGTGATGGTAAGTCTAATTCCCTCAGCCTCTCATCATAACTGAGATTGCGTATTTCTGGCACCAGTTTCGTGGCATGTCTTTGAACTTTTTCAAGCTTAGCTATGTGCTTTTTCAAGTGCGGATTCCAAAAGGGGGCTGCATATTCGAGTTTTGGCCTCACATAGGTTACATAAATATTTCTGAACATTTCCTTATCCATGTGCCTGAAGGCTACCCTTACCTTTGCACACACAAAAAATATACTGTCCTTATTATGCCATTTATATTCATTTCTGGAGACAGATCTGCCAGTATGTTTACTCCTAGATCTCTCTCATTCTCTGTCTCTTGAAGTTGTACTCCTGCCACTGAGTAGTCAAGCTTGGGCCTTCTTGCACTTGTACCCATTCTCATTACCTTACATTTTGAGAATTGGGTTTCATTAGCCACTTTTCTGACCACTCATGCAGACTATTTAGATCCTCCTGAAGTTCTCTACCATTGTTCTCGTGTCTTAATTCCTTCACAATCTTTGCATCATCTGCAAACATATTCATGAATGAATTTACAGACTCTGGTAAGTCATTTACATATACAAGGAACAAAAGTGGTCCTAAAACTGAGCCCTGTGGAACTCAAATACTAATTCTTCTCTATTCAGACAATAAAGGTCTCACTCTAACCCTCTGTTCCCTTCCTTCTAAGTAAGCTTTTCTCCATTCCAACACATTTCACCTATTCTTGCCATTGCTTGCAGCTTCTTAATAAGTCTCCCTTGTGGGACAGTGTCACATGCTTTCTGGAAGTCTAGGAATATGCAATCTGCCCAGCCCTCTCTTTTCTGTAAGATTCGGCTTACCTCATCATAAAATTCTAATAAGTTTGTTACTGTTGATCTACCATCTCTGAGGCTATGTTGTCTCACTGACAAAATGTTAAAGGATTCCAAGCGAAGAGAGATATGTTTCCTTAGTAGTTTTTCCATAACTCTGCAAGCTATGCTGATCAAGGAAACAGGTCTATAGTTTAGAGCCGTATCCCTCCTTCTCTTTTAGAAGGTAGGTATCACGTTTGTTTGTTTCAAGCATCTTAGAATCTCCCCTGTCTCCAGCAACTTTATAAAACTGATACTTAGTGCCTCTGATATTGAATTAGCGTATTTCTTAAGTACATAAGGGATTATAACATCAGGACCTGTAGTTTATGGACATCTAACTCCATCAGCGATTTGCATAACTCTGTGACTGAAGAAAAGAAGATGTCCTCTAATACCGGCCTATGAGCTTCACTTTCTGCAATTTGAGGGGGTGGGGTATTTTCTACTGTAAATGCTGACTGCAACTCCTTGTTCAAGTCTTCACAGATCTCTTCATCCTTCTCAATGATGCTTCCATCCGCTCTCTTAAGCCTTAAAACCTGTTCTTTTACCTTCAGTTTTCCTCTGATATACCCGTGGAAAAGTTTGGGATTTTCTTTAGCCTTCACGGTGATATCCCTTTCATAATCTCGCTCTGCCTCTCTTTTTTTACTTAGGCAAGCATTTCTTGCTCTTTTATAAGTCTTCCAGGCATTTATGTTTTTTCTCCTCCAAGCATTTTCCAGCATTCGTCCCTCCACTCCTTAGCTCTCTTACACTCATTATTGGACCATTTCTCTCCGGTATGAATTACTTCTATTTTGGTGACAGGTATGTAGCAATCTACTATTTACCCATATTCCTCACATATGATGTCTTACATTTATTTTACAGATTTGTTGTTAAATAAGGACCTCCAGTCAATATCTGCAAAAAACTCATTCATTTAAATGTAATCACCTTTTGGATAGTTCCTCCTTGTGTCCTCAGTGCCTCTACTCTCAGACAGAACATCTTCGATTATATACTC
>JAXCGZ010003795.1:0-92500 GCA_037179515.1 Halocaridina rubra | reverse complement strand
AAAAACATCCTCCTGTTTGTTTATCCATTTAAATTTACAAGGTTCAAATTAGGGCCAACGAAGCAAAATAATATAAGGTGTATATATATATATATATATATATATATATATATATATATATATATATATATATATATATATATATATATATATATATATATATATATATATATATATATATATACACACATATATATATATATATATATATATATATATATATATATATATATATATATATATATATATATATATATATATATATATATATATATATATATATATATAGTATATATATATATATATATATATATATATATATATATATATATATATATATATATATATATATATATATATATATAGATAGATAGATAGATAGATAGATATATATATATATATATATATATATATATATATATATATATATATATATATATGTGTGTGTGTGTGTGTGTGTGTGTGTGTGTGTGTGTGTGTGTGTGTGTGTGTGTGTGTGTGTGTGTGATTACCTAATTGATTACCTAATTGTGTTTACGGGAAAGAGCCCAAAGCTCGTATCTTCCCGTCTCCTCATCGGTTCCATTTTATACTTAGTGATACTTATCATACCTGTCCTTAAAACTATGGATTGAGATAGCATTAACTACCTCCTCGCTTAGCCAATTCCAATTATCAACTACTCTTACACTGAAAAAGTATTTCCTTACATCCTGCAAAGAACTTTTCTTTCCAAGCTTCAAACTATGACCTCTAGTTCTAGAGCCAGCCATATCAAAATATCGATCCCTATCCACTCTATCATAACCATGAAGGAATTTAAAGACTGTCACCATATCCCCCCTCACTCTTCTAGCTTCCAGTGATGGTAAGTCTAATTCCCTCAGCCTCTCATCATAACTGAGATTGCGTATTTCTGGCACCAGTTTCGTGGCATGTCTTTGAACTTTTTCAAGCTTAGCTATGTGCTTTTTCAAGTGCGGATTCCAAAAGGGGGCTGCATATTCCAGTTTTGGCCTCACATAGGTTACATACATATTTCTGAACATTTTCTTGTCCATGTGCCTGAAGGCTACCTTTACATTTGATAAGAATGCATATGCTGCCCTTACTATGCCATTTATATGTATTTCTGGAGACAAATCTGCCAGTATGTTTACTCCTAGATCTCTCTCATTTTCTGTCTCTTGAAGTTGTACTCCAGCCACCGAGTAGTCAAGCTTGGGCCTTCTTGCACTTGTACCCATTCTCATTACCTTACATTTTGAAGTATTGAATTTCATTAGCCACTTTTCTGACCACTCATGCAGATTATTTAGATCCTCCTGAAGTTCTCTACCATTGTTCTCGTTTTTTACTTTCTTCACAATCTTTGCATCATTTGCAAACATATTCATGAATGAATTTACAGACTCTGGTAGGTCATTTACATATACAAGGAACAAAAGTAGCCCTAAAACTGAACCCTGTTGAACTCCACTACTAACTCTTCTCCATTCAGACACTGAGTGTCTTACTCTAACCCTCTGTTCCCTTCCTTCTAAGTAAGTTTTTATCCATTCCAAAACATTTCCACCTATTCTAGCCATTGATTGCAGCTTCCTAATAAGTCTCCCATGTGGAACAGTGTCAAACGCTTTCTGGAAGTCTAGGAATATGCAATCTGCCCAGCCCTCTCTTTCCTGTAAGATTTGGCTTACCTCATCATAAAATTCTAATAAGTTTGTTACTGTTGATCTACCTTCTCTGAAGCCATGTTGCCTCACTGACAAAAAGTTGAAGGATTCCAAGTGAAGAGAGATATGTTTCCTTAGTAGTTTCTCCATAACTTTGCAAACTATGTTGGTCAAGGAAACTGGTCTATAGTTCAGAGCCGTATCCCTCCTTCCCTTTTTGAAGATAGGTATCACATTTGCTTGTTTCCAGCATCTTGGAATCTCCCCCAACTCCAGTGACTCCTTAAATATGATACTTAGTGCCACTGATATTGTGTTTGCGCATTTTTTAAGCACATGAGGGGATATGTCATCAGGACCTGTAGCTTTATGAACATCTAAATCCATCAGCGCTTTGCATACCTCTGTGGCTGTAAGGTCGATGTTCTCTAATACCGGCCCTTGAGCTTCTATCAGTGCAATCTGAGGTTGTGGGGTATTTTCTACTGTAAATACTGACTGAAACTCCTTGTTCAATTCTTTGCAGATTTCTTCATCCGTCTCAGTGATGCTTCCATCCGCTCTCTTTAGCCTTAAAACCTGTTCTTTTACCTTCAGTTTTCCTCTGATAAAGCTGTGGAAAAGCTTGGGATTTTCTTTAGCCTTCCTGGTGATGTCCCTCTCATAGTCTCTCTCTGCCTCTCTCCTTTTACTTAGGTAGTCATTTCTTGCTCTTTTGTAGGTTTGCCAGGCATTTATGTTTTTTCTCCTCCTATACCTTTTCCAGCATTTGTCTCTCCACTCCTTAGCTCTTTTACACCCATTATCGAACCATTTCTCTCTGGCATGAATTACACCTACTTTGGTGACAGGTATGCAGCAATCTATCATCTTCCCATATTTCTCACAAAAGATGTCATACATTTCTTGTACAGATTTGTTGTAAAATAAGGTTCTCCAGTCAATAACTGCAAAAAGCTCATTCATTTTGATGTAATCTCCTTTAGGATAGTTCCTCCTCATGTCCTCAGTGCCTCTACTCTCAGGAAGAATATCTTCAATGATATACTCCATCAACAACACACAGTGGTCACTCTTTCCAATTGGTGGTTCATACTCAATTTTTTCAATATCCAACACATTATCTGTGAACACTAGATCAAGTGATGATGGCTCATCCCCACCCCTGGCCCTTGTTGGTTCCATTACATGTTGGTGTAGGAAATTCCCTTGTACGCAATCTAGGAATCTTGCCCCGAATGAGTCCTCACCACTGTGTGGGTCAAGATTTATCCAATCTATCTCTTTATGATTAAAGTCTCCCATAATCAAAATCCTACATTTTTTTTCCCGTGCCAAGCTAACAACTGAGTTTATGACTTCAATAGTACCTATATGACTTTCCTCATAAACTTCAAGCCTATTTTGGTTCCTTTGGTGGGTTGTATACAACAGTTATTATAAAGTGTGTGATTACCTAATTGTGGTTACCTAATTGTGTTTACGGGAAAGAGCCCAAAGCTCGTATCTTCCCGTCTCCTCATCGGTTCCATTTTAGACTTAGTGATACTTATCATACCTGTCCTTAAAACTATGGATTGAGATAGCATTAACTGCCTCCTCGCTTAGCCAATTCCAATTATCAACTACTCTTACACTGAAAAAGTATTTCCTTACATCCTGCGAAGAACTTTTCTTACCAAGCTTCAAACTATGACCTCTAGTTCTAGAGCCAGCCATATCAAAATATCGATCCCTATCCACTCTATCATAACCATGCAGGAATTTAAAGACTGTCACCATATCCCCCCTCACTCTTCTAGCTTCCAGTGATGGTAAGTCTAATTCCCTCAGCCTCTCATCATAACTGAGATTGCGTATTTCTGGCACCAGTTTCGTGGCATGTCTTTGAACTTTTTCAAGCTTAGCTATGTGCTTTTTCAAGTACGGATTCCAAAAGGGGGCTGCATATTCCAGTTTTGGCCTCACATAGGTTACATAAATATTTCTGAACATTTCCTTGTCCATGTGCCTGAAGGCTACCCTTACATTTGATAAGAATGCATATGCTGCCCTTACTATGCCATTTATATGTATTTCTGGAGACAAATCTGCCAGTATGTTTACTCCTAGATCTCTCTCATTTTCTGTCTCTTGAAGTTGTACTCCAGCCACCGAGTAGTCAAGCTTGGGCCTTCTTGCACTTGTACCCATTCTCATTACCTTACATTTTGAAGTATTGAATTTCATTAGCCACTTTTCTGACCACTCATGCAGATTATTTAGATCCTCCTGAAGTTCTCTACCATTGTTCTCGTTTTTTTACTTTCTTCACAATCTTTGCATCATCTGCAAACATATTCATGAATGAATTTACAGACTCTGGTAGGTCATTTACATATACAAGGAACAAAAGTGGCCCTAAAACTGAACCCTGTGGAACCCCACTACTAACTCTTCTCCATTCAGACACTGAGTGTCTTACTCTAACCCTCTGTTCCCTTCCTTCTAAGTAAGTTTTTATCCATTCCAAAACATTTCCACCTATTCTAGCCATTGATTGCAGCTTCCTAATAAGTCTCCCATGTGGTGTGTGATTACCTAATTGTGATTACCTAATTGTGTTTACGGGAAAGAGCCCAAAGCTCGTATCTTCCCGACTTAGTGATACTTATCATACCTGTCCTTAAAACTATGGATTGAGATAGCATTAACTACCTCCTCGCTTAGCCAATTCCAATTATCAACTACTCTTACACTGAAAAAGTATTTCCTTACATCCTGCAAAGAACTTTTCTTACCAAGCTTCAAATTATGACCTCTAGTTCTAGAGCCAGCCATATCAAAATATCGATCCCTATCCACTCTATCATAACCATGAAGGAATTTAAAGACTGTCACCATATCCCCCCTCACTCTTCTAGCTTCCAGTGATGGTAAGTCTAATTCCCTCGGCCTCTCATCATAACTGAGATCGCGTATTTCTGGCACCAGTTTCGTGGCATGTCTTTGAACTTTTTCAAGCTTAGCTATGTGCTTTTTCGAGTGCGGATTCCAAAAGGGGGCTGCATATTCCAGTTTTGGCCTCACATAGGTTACATAAATATTTCTGAACATTTCCTTGTCCATGTGCCTGAAGGCTACCCTTACATTTGATAAGAATGCATATGCTACCCTTACTATGCCATTTATATGTATTTCTGGAGACAAATCTGCCAGTATGTTTACTCCTAGATCTCTCTCATTTTCTGTCTCTTGAAGTTGTACTCCAGCCACCGAGTAGTCAAGCTTGGGCCTTCTTGCACTTGTACCCATTCTCATTACCTTACATTTTGAAGTATTGAATTTCATTAGCCACTTTTCTGACCACTCATGCAGATTATTTAGATCCTCCTGAACTTCTCTACCATTGTTCTCGTTTTTTACTTTCTTCACAATCTTTGCATCATCTGCAAACATATTCATGAATGAATTTACAGACTCTGGTAGGTCATTTACATATGCAAGGAACAAAAGTAGCCCTAAAACTGAACCCTGTGGAACTCCACTACTAACTCTTCTCCATTCAGACACTGAGTGTCTTACTCTAACCCTCTGTTCCCTTCCTTCTAAGTAAGTTTTTATTCATTCCAAAACATTTCCACCTATTCTAGCCATTGATTGCAGCTTCCTAATAAGTCTCCCATGTGGTGTGTGATTACCTAATTGTGATTACCTAATTGTGTTTACGGGAAAGAGCCCAAAGCTCGTATCTTCCCGTCTCCTCATCGGTTCCATTTTAGACTTAGTGATACTTATCGTACCTGTCCTTAAAACTATGGATTGAGATAGCTTTAACTACCTCTTCGCTTAGCCAATTCCAATTATCAACTACTCTTACACTGAAAAAGTATTTCCTTACATCCTGCAAAGAACTTTTCTTACCAAGCTTCAAACTATGACCTCTAGTTCTAGAGCCAGCCATATCAAAATATCGATCCCCATCCACTCTATCATAACCATGAAGGAATTTAAAGACTGTCACCATATGCCCCCTCACTCTTCTAGCTTCCAGTGATGGTAAGTCTAATTCCCTCAGCCTCTCATCATAACTGAGATTGCGATTGCGTGTGTGTGTGTGTGTGTGTGTGTGTGTGTGTGTGTGTGTGTGTGTGTGTGTGTGTGTGTGTGTGTGTGTGTGTGTGTGTGTGTGTGTGTGTGTGTTCTTTTGAAAAAACTTAAAATAAAAGACAAAATTAGTTGCTATCAATCAATAGAAAAGCAAGAAAAAATAAACAGATGATTCACATGGACATATGGACTTTAGCAAAGGCGAGTTTTATTCTTGTTGTTCCTAGGGGCTACTGCAATAAATAAATTATTAAGTAAATTACCTTGAATACATAAATAAGTAAATAAATGCTCTTCATGCAAATGGCTGCTTTCACACCAAAGTGGCAAGTTGCACGTGATTTGCCATGTGGGTCGCCCATTAAAACGAACATCGGGAAATATATGAAACCTTTCCCACAAAAGTGGCGTGACACGCCCCATGTGCCACGTGCAACTTGCGTCTCAAGTCGCAAAGGCTGGAAATCTATTCCTGATGCAGTAATATAAAAGGGCAGGACAATGGGTTCCTCGCCACAAAGAGACATGCAGAGGATTTCACTAACATACTTATTTACCTGGAAATCATACAAAACCCGGACCAAATGGGATTCAAGTGTTCCAATAAACTGGACATAGTGGTGTTGTGGGCGTTGTCTTAGGTATAATTTGATTTGGACCCACACCCTTCTTATGCAACCTCCTTTTTTTTCTAAGAAATGGCGTTGATATTATCAAGGAAAATAGACATGTGTTTTCATGCAAGCAAGCAATATTGGAGACAATTTGGTCATGTCCTAGACATTATTTAAGGATTGATACAGTTTTAACTTATCAAGTGAGTGGTTCTGATTTTATTCGTTTTTGTCTGATTATAGTACAGAAAAAAAATATATGCATATATGGTTTCTTAGTCGATAAAGTAAACTAGAGATGTTATAAGCAAAAATAAATAATTATTTAACAATCTTGATGTAGTCCTCAACGGGTAAGGGAGGCATGTCATTTGCTGGCATCTCTATTTCAAGTTTAGTGCAAATCATTATTAGCAGAAGTTAAATCATTTGTCAGATGAATTTCCCGGATGTTGCTGAACAAAATATAGGAAGTGCTAAATCATGAAGTTCATCTAGTTTTTTTTTGTTTTTTTTGGTACTGATTATCTCTCTTGTCACGCCTTGACTACCAAGTGTTCTCTCTCTCTCTCTCTCTCTCTCTCTCTCTCTCTCTCTCTCTCTCTCTCTCTCTTATATATATATATATATATATATATATATATATATATATATATATATATATATATATATATATATATATATATATATATATATATATATATATTGAGCAATATGTTCTGTTAATTTTGCATACAACTATAATAGAGAGGCAGAAGTGATTAAATCTCAAGAACATTGATGATGCAGGATATGGAACCTTTGGTGGAGGCCCTAAAGGGGTTCAGGGTTCCTAAAGAATCAATTTAAATATAAGAAAAAAAATATTTATATATATATATATATATATATATATATATATATATATATATATATATATATCTATATATATATATATATATATATATATATATATATATATATATATATATATATATATATATATATATATATATATATATGTATTTACCTAATTGTGCTTACGGGAAAGAGCCCAAAGCTCGTATCTTCCCGTCTCCTCATCGGTTCCATTTTATACGCAGTGATACTTATCATACTTGTCCTTAAAACTATGGATTGCGTTACCTTTAACTACCTCCTCGCTTAGCGAATTCCAATTATCAACTACTCTTACACTAAAAAAGTATTTCCTTACATCCTGCAAACAAGTTTTCTTACGAAGCTTCAATTTATGACCTCTAGTTCTAGAGCCAGCCATATTAAAATATCGATCCCTCTCCACTGTGTCATAACCATGAAGGAATTTATAAATCATCAACATATCCCCCCCAAGTCTTCTAGCTTCGAGTGATGGTAAGTCTAATTCCCTCAGCCTCTCATGTGTGTGTGTGTGTGTGTGTGTGTGTGTGTGTGTGTGTGTGTGTGTGTGGGGGGGGGAATGAATTGCATGCTATAATCGTCATATGACCTATAACCTGGACTCTGCATTAATAAATTATCATAATATAACCATGAATCTATATGAAACAATTAGTAATATGAAGAATTTTGAACAGTTCTGTTGTAACCAGTGTTCAAAGTAAATATAGCTACTTGAATCCATCTATCCCAATTAATGGATATTGCTCCACCAATGGTCTCAAAATTTGGACTGTAGTGGCATTTGCTCTCTCAATTAAGCCGTTAGTGTTAGGATGGTAAGGTGTGATTGGATGTTTATGAGATCCTGACCACTGAAATATTCTGTCTGATATCTCATTTATAAATTCTCGACCATTGTCAATGAAGATAGCTTTGGGTGCATTATATGTACATATAAGATTGTCCACCAAGCAATAAACAACCGATCCGGTCTAATTGTTAGGAATTGGCACAGCAACTATGTCCTTTGTTGACACGTCCAAGGTTGTCAGCATGTCCTTGTGTCTTGTCTCGGAACAATAAAATAGATCTATGAGGTCTAGATGAACCTGTTCTCATGGTAGCTTTACCTCTGGACATTTCCTGAGTGGAACTAGAATTTTGCTTCTAGGTTCATATTTCAAACGAGTAATACACGACTTACAAAACCTTTTTACATCTACTGCCATCTTAGGCCAATAAGCACATTTCTGCAGTCTAGACAATGTAACTTTAGGACCCATATGTCCTTAAATAGGTAACGCATGTGCATTCGATATTGCCAACATTCTATGTTGCCTCTGATGCAGCATGTGCTTTTTTTTTTGTTGGATGTTCACCCTTGAGGGTGAGCGGACCTTCCACTTGTGGCCCGCAGGTGGGGTGAGATTTTCTTCGGAGCGTACGTGGTATTCGCTCTTGCTGGCTAATGGGCTTTCCTGTTGGTGAGGAGGTGGGGTGAATTCTTGTTATTGGTGATGATCGGACTTTCCTAATTGACCCGCAGGTGAGATTGTGCCAAACTGTAAAGATAACGGAGAGCATAAATATTCAGTTGTGAATTATTAGTTTACATCAAACAACATAAATGAATTCCTGTTTTGGGGGAGAGAGAAAGAGTTATTGCATGGCTATCTTGGTGGAGGGTATTGTCTGATAATATTTGATAGACTGTTCATGTGGTTATTTGTTGCTAGTCTGATGATGGAGCTAGCAACCTGAAGGGCATTTGGGTCTTCGCTAGATGTTGCGGGGGCACCAGTTTTCCGTCGAATCTCTGAAAAAGAATCACATTCCAGGATGTAGTGTAGCAGTGGATGTGGTGAGGCTACCTGGCAAAAGGTGCATTCCTTGATGATATTCTCTACTATTTGCCAGGTGCACTTGTACCCGAGTCTCAGACGGTACACATTGACCTCAGTGCTTCGTCGAAGGCTCTTCGGCAGGGTGATACGCCGAAGATCAGTGGTGGCTTTGTACCACCAGGTGGAGGGGGAGCCAATGTCTGTGCACAGGTTGTGTTTAGTTATTAAGGTGTTAAGGAGTGACTTGGTGGCTTTATTTTTAATCTGTTGCATCCCAGGAGACAGAGATATCTGGATTTCTGCTCTGAGAGTGGCTTGTTTGGCGGCTTGATCGGCTTCCTCATTTCCCTTGATGCCGACGTGGCTGGGAATCCAAGCAAGAGTGATGGCTTTTCCAAGGTTGGTTATCCTGTGGTAGTGGCTGAGGATGGTCGTGATGATGCGAATATTGTCTCTGAGGAGTGGCTTCTTGATGGCCTGTAAGGCGCCTTTAGAATCAGAGAGAATAAGGGCATGGTCAGCTTCTTGCTGGATGAAGCAGTCAAGGGCGTTGGCTATGGCCACAAGCTCAGTCTGGAGCGATGAGCAGGAGTTTGACAGTCTCCAGGATAGGACGTGGTTTCCAGTGATGAAGGCGGCGGCTGAGGCTCCAGTATCTTGGTTTACTGAACCGTCAGTGTAGTAGACTTGAGAGTTTGGCCTGCTCCAGCTCTGTATTTTGTCCTTATATATGTTTTTAAGGACAAGCGGATTTACCAAGCTTTTGGGGTTGTCAGGGAGCTCGATCTTTATATCGAGTGGTTGGTCATTCCATGGGGGTGGGCATCTGTATTCAGGAAGCGGTGTGTCTTGTATCTTGGCTAGGATGCTCTCCCTGACTGGCAGTGCTTGCAGGCTAGCGCAGACCTTGGCTGCCCAGGTTCTAGGATGGTGGTTGGGCTGGCGATTGAGGGCTAGATGGAGATTTGTGCCAGCTAGGCATTTATGTTGGGCAGTGGTGGTTTTGGCCACAAGGAGGGTCAGTCTTTGCTGAGCTCTGAGTTTGAGTGGAATGAGTCCCGATTCCATCTGGAGGTTTTCTCTCTTGGTCCACATGGGGGCTCCTAGCATGGTACGTGTGGCGTTGTTTTGAATTACTTCTATTTTGTCCCACTGTCGGTCTTTTAGTAGCCAGAGTGTGGGACAAGCATAGTCAATGAGGCTGCGTATGGCTTGTACATAGAAGGTTCTGAGGACATTAAATGATGCACCATCGTAGAGGCCCGACATCCGGCGAAGGATCGCTTGTCGCTGGCTGCACCTGTCGCGCAAGTATTGAATTTCTGGTTCAAAGGTTAGTCCTTGGTCGATGATTACACCCAGGTATTGGTGTTTGGTAACCCAGTCCACAGGTTCATTACCTATGACCAGATTAGTGTCTGGTCTCCACTGGTGGATGGGAAGGGCCTTGGTTTTGCGGGCATTGATTCTTACTCCAAGGGAGATGGAGGCTCGGTGAATCTTGGTGAGGCAGCGCTGTGTCTTGTTAGAGTTTCTGTGTCCTATTGTGACAAGGGCAAAGTCGTCCGCATAGTTGAAGAGTTTGGCTCCATGCGGTAGTGCGATGTGCATGAGTTTTTCCATGAGACAATTAAATAGGAAGGGGCTAAGGATTCCACCTTGGGGGGTCCCATTTTCGTGGTTTTTGTAGGTGGAGTAGTGCCCATCTACTTTGACTCGTGCACTACGATTTTGTAGACTCTGCTTGATCCACGAGAGAAGGTTACCTTTGATCTGCTTGGATACGAGAGCAGAGAGTATTGCCGGCACATTGGCTAGTTCAAAGGCCTTCTCTAGGTCTAGAAAAACGATGTAACCACGGCTGTTGTTGAGAAATGATAGCATGGAGGCTATGCATTCTGAGGTGCCTAAGCCAGGCTGGTAGGCAAACATGTTTTCTGGGAAGGGTGGGCATTTCCAGCGGACTCTGTTAAGTACCATCTTTTCTGCCGTCTTGCTCAGGCAGCTTAGGAGGGAGATGGGGCGAGGGTTGTCAGGGTCCTGTGGTTTTGGGATGGGCTGAATGTCTGCTCTGTTCCATGAGGCTGGTCTGATTCTTCGTGTGTATGTCAAATTGATCAGAGAGAGTAGAGCAAGCTCCCCTTGGGGCCCCATTTTTTGGATCATTGTGTATGTTATTCTGTCGGCACCTGGGGCTGTGTTCTTAGAGCTTTTGCTTACTCTTAGTAGCTCAGTCAGGGAGAATGGAGCATCTGTTTCATCTTCAGTGTTGATGGCCTCTTCTATTTCTTCCCATCTTGCAGTGGTGAGGTCCTGGAGTGTTGCTCTGGTGGTGATGGGGAGCTGGTTAGAGCTTGCTCTATCCGCGAATTTGATGGCGAGTTCTTCTGCTGCCCTGCTAGGATCCCTGTGGGGGGTGATTTTAGGAGGTTTTCCTTTAGCAAAGGAGTTGATGCTCCTCCACATCTGGCCCACAGAGGTGTGAGCATCTAGGTTGGAACACCACTCTAGCCATTTATTCCTCTTGATGTTGCGAGTCTCTTCATGGACATGTTGTTTGACTGCCTGGAGAGTGCGGTAGGAGTCTTCAGTGCGACGTTTCCTGTGCATTAGCATGTGCTTCAGTGCTATCTAACCAATTTCTTGGTGATCATTCCAGGGTCAAACTCGGATTAAAGGGGCTCTTCCCCTGGCCTACATTTCTAAATAACTTAGTCCAACTATTTTCAATACTTCATCACTGGAATCATGCCTAATGTTGCGGTCTATGAAAAGCGCTAGCGAGCCCTAGATCGCTCGTCATATCGGCAACAGTTTCGTTCTCTTGGGTGGAAAATTTCAATATGCTCTTAGTTTCTGCTTCACTACAGTCGACAGACATGAATCATGATATTATTAACTAATCTGCAACGTTCAGTTCAACACCAGTAATCGTCAATCTATGCCAAACAAAATCAAGAATAAATAAGAAACACCAAACGTCAATACTATTCTATTCAAATATCTATGAAACAGTTCAATATAAAAATAAACCAACAATACAAAACAACCCTCGTTAGTGCTTGCGAACTGTCGGATCACTGTCTTATCATTAACTGTCTTTTACTCCCTTCTTGCTTCTGTTTCTTTCTTTTTTCACTTGCTCCCGCATTTATATAAATATTGTAGGCATTTCAGAGCAACATGTTATACATAAGTACACCACTTACTTATATGTAGATTTTGCCTTGTCTCTGTCACTCCCCTTACAAAGGGAAGATGGATATTGTCTATAGATAGATAAATAGATATTATTATTATTATTATTATTATTATTATCATTATTATTATTATTAGTAGTAGTAGTAGTAGTAGTAGTAGTATTATTATTATTATTATTATTATTATTATTATTATTATTATTATTATTATTATTATTATTATTATTATTATTATTATTATTATTATTATTTTTATTATTATTAGTATTATTATTATTATTATTATTATTAGTAGTAGTAGTAGTGGTAGTAGTAGTAGTAGTAGTAGTAGTAGTAGTAGCAGTAGTAGTAAATACATTTGGGCCAGTATGTATATAGTACCTCAAGTGTCCTAAGGACTCTTGAGATAATTTTCTAGATCTGCCAGCTTTGCACCTGGTGGGTAGCTTGCCCCACTCCAATGTTGGATATTGAATGGTCTTCAGTAAAATGAGTCTATTCAAAGCTAGAGAAAGAAATAGACTAAAAACCAAGACCGAATAGAGCACTTCTCTCAACAGTTTTCATCACTGGTTCTGGAGGGTCATGTGTTCTATTCACTCCTTTTGTAAAGGTATGTCTGCCAAAATTAATTAATCATGCAGGTTACTCCAGAACTTCACTGAAAAGGCATAGTTCTAATTTGTTTTGAAACATCGGTTGTTGTTGTTGTTTTTTCTTGTTTTTCTATTGATTACCAGTATCTATAATATTATTTATGATTTTCAATCCCTTTTTTTTTATTTTAAAGAGAATATATTTTTATTGTATTTCCTAATTTGAACCCTGCAAACTTAAATGGATTAACAAATAGCAGGAAGTTTTCAATAGACTTTTAATTAGCAAGAAAATAAATACACATTTAATAATAAAGTAAGATAGAATAGTAAGATAATTTCCAGGTCGAGTAGAATAATATTGCAGAAAAATTATCATTTTGAGAAGCTGGTACGATAATTTCTCACTGAAAACGTGGCAGTTGAACAGTTCCTGCCGCGACTAGTTGGCGCCTGGCCGGCCTTCCCTAGGGTTGGATTTGAGCTCATTGTATAATATATTGCAAGACGATTTATTACTTGCAAGGTAAATAATTTTTTTTCATGCACTGTTACACATACATTTGTATGCGCGCGTGATATATATATATATATATATATATATATATATATATATATATATATATATATATATATATATATATATATATATATATATATATATATATATATATATATATATATATATATATATATATATATATATATATATATATATATATATATATATATATATATATATATATATATATATATATATATATATATATATATATATATATATATATATACATATATATATATATATATATGTCTTGAATATATTTCAAGACAGTTTATTTCTACGTACATTATGTAAGTGTTATTTTGCATATAGTTTCGCGTATTGAAACGTAAGTGCATGAATGTATACTTTTAGACTTAGCATGTATACTTATTAAGTTCTATCATGTATACACGTATATTCGTATGTATAATGTGTAGTTTATTAGGGAGGCTGGCCGTAGAAGACGTGGAGAAAGGAATGTTAGTCACTAATGGATTTTAGCCATTAACCCTTCACCTCCTTGATAACGCTTATTGCATCGCCTCGTTGAACAAAGAACCGTTGTAAGCAAGTCATAACTCAACTTAGTCCTAGTACCAAGGACATGAGGGGAGTTTTATACGACTTTCTTACATATAATTAGTTGCCGTCGTGAGATGCTACGAGGCACTCATGTTTACTGTGTTCATTAACAGTGCTTATAAGTTAAAAGGTTTGTTGTCTTCGTGAGACGTTACGAGACACTCAAGTAAAAAACGTGATAGAGATACGTGGATCAGAAGAAGATTCCAATTCCCGTGATTGCTGACGACATCAGGGTTATCCGGTTCGAAGGACCAAAAGCTGTGGAGGATTTCCTGTGTGTTATTTACCCTTCGATCTTATAACCCCCTAAATTCGGAAATCCTGACACGGCTTCAGTAGAGGCCTACCACGATCTCAAATTTAAATCCTCTACCAATAAAATATAATTAATATTACATGCATAGACATACATGCAAATATTTTATAAGGGGGTTTATGAACTGCTGATATGTGAATATTTAAATAAACTCTCCTCACCTTAAATTAAAACTTCCTCATGCAGAATAATACATTTTCTAACATACATTCTACCTACGAGTGTTCAATTAAATGAGCTCATTCTGTCCCTCACACGTAGTTATAAATATTGTTAGAAATACAATACATCTGTACTCATCTATCCGGATGAACGTCAAGCTGCCCAAAGGGTTAAAGAATTGTGGGCACGCTTAATCATTGATGATAAATTGTAGTACTGATGGGGAGACCCTCCATTTTTCCCTTTTGGAGGGGCCCAGGATGTCTTGAATATATTTCAAGACAGTTTATTTCTACGTACATTATGTAAGTGTTATTTTGCATATAGTTTCGCGTATTGTAACGTAAGTGCATGAATGTATACTTTTAGACTTAGCATGTATACTTATTAAGTTCTATCATGTATACACGTATATTCGTATGTATAATGTGTAGTTTATTAGGGAGGCTGGCCGTAGAAGACGTGGAGAAAGGAATGTTAGTCACTAATGGATTTTAGCCATTAACCCTTCACCTCCTTGATAACGCTTATTGCATCGCCTCGTTGAACAAAGAACCGTTGTAAGCAAGTCATAACTCAACTTAGTCCTAGTACCAAGGACATGAGGGGAGTTTTATACGACTTTCTTACATATAATTAGTTGCCGTCGTGAGATGCTACGAGGCACTCATGTTTACTGTGTTCATTAACAGTGCTTATAAGTTAAAAGGTTTGTTGTCTTCGTGAGACGTTACGAGACACTCAAGTAAAAAACGTGATAGAGATACGTGGATCAGAAGAAGATTCCAATTCCCGTGATTGCTGATGACATCAGGGTTATCCGGATAGATGAGTACAGATGTATTGTATTTCTAACAATATTTATAACTACGTGTGAGGGACAGAATGAGCTCATTTAATTGAACACTCGTAGGTAGAATGTATGTTAGAAAATGTATTATTCTGTATGAGGAAGTTTTAATTTAAGGTGAGGAGAGTTTATTTAAATATTCACATATCAGCAGTTCATAAACCCCCTTATAAAATATTTGCATGTATGTCTATGCATGTAATATTAATTATATTTTATTGGTAGAGGATTTAAATTTGAGATCGTGGTAGGCCTCTACTGAAGCCGTGTCAGGATTTCCGAATTTAGGGGGTTATAAGATCGAAGGGTAAATAACACACAGGAAATCCTCCACTATATATATATATATATATATATATATATATATATATATATATATATATATATATATATATATATATATATATATATATATATATATATATATATATATATATATATATATATATATATATATATATATATATATATATATATATATATATATATATATATATATATATATATATATATATATATATATATATATATATATATATATATATATATATATATATATATATATATATATATATATATATATATATATATATATATATATATATATACACACACAGACACACACACAAAGAGAGAGAGAAAGAGTAACGACATTAATTGGTGATGAGTATTTAAAATATGTATAAACAACATTATTTTCATTGTTCTTTATTTCGGAAATTGAGTAATTTCTTGTTTATCAGTTACACACTCTTGCTAACAAAAATGGTGTGGTCTCCTAGGGTGGTATGGTGAGCAACTTTAGTTCGTCAAGTTGTCATTTCGAGATCGGCCACAGTCTGCAGTAAAAAAAGGCATTTATTCAGAGTAACAGTCACATCGCCATAATCAAATTCCTTCGCAAGGAGGCACAGTCCTAGCCCTTAATGGAAATGGGAGGCCATGACGTAAAACGGAACAACTTCAGCTAACAAAAATCCAACGAAAAGTCAAATTGAATCCTCACGTAATGCCACTGATATATCTGGAAAACATTATGAAAATTCCTCTCGCCAAGAAACCAACCTTCCGAAAACTAATTCATTGCTATTTCATTGAAGGCTGACCTAACACCTTGGATAAGGAATATTAATAAATTGCTTCATATATAACTTTTAATAAGAGAAATTACACGTTTGAAGAATATACTTGTTCATGCAAGAAAAAGTTTCTATATGCAATAAAAGTAAATTAATAGCTAAATAAATTAATAATTAAATATGAAAGTGAGATGGATTGTTGACTTTCAGTTTAGAATAGGTTATGTGTCCACATTTTTATATAGTTTCGATGTATGAAAGTCTTGTCTCATGTGTCATTACTAGTCCCAGTTATTGGGTTGGACACAGACAGAGGGCAGCTGGGGAATTATGGCTGGATGTCTTCTTAACGTACCGTGATAGAGTACACAACTCCGGAGTCGATAAATCTGACTACTGGCTAATGTGGTCGATATATAATGAATATAAATAACAAAAATAAATAAATTATTAAATTGGTGAGATGGGAATGTTAAAGAGAAAACAATAAGATATTTCTATCTATCCAAAATCAAATAATTATAAACTTGAAAAAATCGAAGTATTATATTTTTGTATTCCAGGATGGCCATCATGAACTTCATCATAGCATTTACGCTGGCGGCACTTCCAGTCTCCACTTGGGCTATTAGCATTCCAGCGGGACCTTTGTCTAATATGGAAATGATGCATAGGCTGATCCTGGATCAAGATGGCAGATATACGATGCTATGGACACTGAGAGAAAAGGATGTCGTATTTGAAGTTCACGTAAGTTTTATTTGTATATGCAATGGGCTAGTAAGCCCATATGCAGTATATATATATATATATATATATATATATATATATATATATATATATATATATATATATATATATATATATATATATATATATATATATATATATATATATATATATATATATATATATATATATATATATATATATATATATATATCTGTATATATATATATATATATATATATATATATATATATATATATATATATATATATATATATATATATATATATATATATGTGTGTGTGTGTGTGTGTGTGTGTGATTACCTAATTGATTACCTAATTGTGTTTACGGGAAAGAGCCCAAAGCTCGTATCTTCCCGTCTCCTCATCGGTTCCATTTTAGACTTAGTGATACTTATCATACCTGTCCTTAAAATTATGGATTGAGATAGCATTAACTACCTCCTCGCTTAGCCAATTCCAATTATCAACTACTCTTACACTGAAAAAGTATTTCCTTACATCCTGCAAACAAGTTTTCTTACGAAGCTTCAAACTATGACCTCTAGTTCTAGAGCCAGCCATATCGAAATATCGATCCCTATCCACTCTATCATAACCATGAAGGAATTTAAAGACTGCCACCATATCCCCCCTCACTCTTCTAGCTTCGAGTGATGGTAAGTCTAATTCCCTCAGCCTCTCATCATAACTGAGATTGCGTATTTCTGGCACCAGTTTCGTGGCATGCCTTTGAACTTTTTCAAGCTTAGCTATGTGCCTTTTCAAGTGCGGATTCCAAAAGGGGGCTGCATATTCGAGTTTTGGCCTCACATAGGTTACATAAATATTTCTGAACATTTCCTTGTCCATGTGCCTGAAGGCTACCCTTACATTTGATAAGAATGCATATGCTGCCCTTACTATGCCATTTATATGTATTTCTGGAGACAAATCTGCCAGTATCTTTACTCCTAGATCTCTCTCATTTTCTGTCTCTTGAAGTTGTACTCCAGCCACCGAGTAGTCAAGCTTGGGCCTTCTTGCACTTGTACCCATTCTCATTACCTTACATTTTGAAGTATTGAATTTCATTAGCCACTTTTCTGACCACTCATGCAGATTATTTAGATCCTCCTGAAGTTCTCTACCATTGTTCTCGTTTTTTACTTTCTTCACAATCTTTGCATCATCTGCAAACATATTCATGAATGAATTTACACACGCTGGTAGGTCATTTACATATACAAGGAACAAAAGTGGCCCTAAAACTGAACCCTGTGGAACTCCACTACTAACTCTTCTCCATTCAGACACTGAGTGTCTTACTCTAACCCTCTGTTCCCTTCCTTCTAAGTAAGTTTTTATCCATTCCAAAACATTTCCACCTATTCTAGCCATTGAGTGCAGCTTCCTAATAAGTCTCCCATGTGGAACAGTGTCAATCGCTTTCTGGAAGTCTAGCAATATGCAATCTGCCCAGCCCTCTCTTTCCTGTAAGATTTGGCTTACCTCATCATAAAATTCTAATAAGTTTGTTACTGTTGATCTACCTTCTCTGAAGCCATGTTGCCTCACTGACAAAAAGTTGAAGGATTCCAAGTGAAGAGAGATATGTTTCCTTAGTAGTTTCTCCATAACTTTGCAAACTATGCTGGTCAAGGAAACTGGTCTATTGTTCAGAGCCGTATCCCTCCTTCCCTTTTTGAAGATAGGTATCACATTTGCTTGTTTCCAGCATCTTGGAATCTCCCCCGACTCCAGTGACTCCTTAAATATGATACTTAGTGCCACTGATATTGTGTTTGCGCATTTTTTAAGCACATGAGGGGATATGTCATAAGGACCTGTAGCTTTATGAACATCTAAATCCATCAGCGCTTTGCATACCTCTGTGGCTGTAAGGTTGATGTTCTCTAATACCGGCCCTTGAGCTTCTATCACTGCAATCTGAGGTCGTGGGGTATTTTCTACTGTAAATACTGACTGAAACTCCTTGTTCAATTCTTTGCAGATCTCTTCATCCGTCTCAGTGATGCTTCCATCCGCTCTCTTTAGCCTTAAAACCTGTTCTTTTACCTTCAGTTTTCCTCTGATAAAGCTGTGTGTGTGTGTGTGTGTATATATATATATATATATATATATATATATATATATATATATATATATATATATATATATATATATATATATATATATATATATATATATATATATATATATATATATATATATACGTGTGTGTGTATATATATATATATATATATATATATATATATATATATATATATATATATATATATATATTTATATATATATATATATATATATATATATATATATATATATATATATATATATATATATATATATATATATATATGCTTTTACCTGATGAGGGCAATTTTCTTTGCCCCTCACAGTGTCACATTGAAAATACTGTATGTAATGAGTGGAGCGGTAAGCCCATTGGTATAGCTATATGCTCAGTCATCTTGTGGTGTAAAATCATAAAAAGAATAGCCTCAAGAGGGAAGTTACTTTATAATGCTGAAAGATATGACTTGTCTATTTTAGGTGGCCACAGAAGGTTATGTTGGACTTGGTTTCTCTCCAAACGGTAGAATGATAAATGCAGACATCATCTTAGGATGGGTCGCGGACAGTGGAGAGGTTATTCTACATGTGAGTGAATTTTTCTAAGCTTCTCCTGTTCTTCCTCTTCCTTTGATGCATAATATCTCTTTCTATGTATATTGTATGATTCTGTATAGCCTTATTATTACTCTTCATGTATGTGAATTTAGTTTAATTTATGTTAAGTCATGTAGGTCTCAGCTACTGCAAAGACTGAATATGGCAGCCTTGTAAAGCCTTGCAATGAGTCATGCTAGTTCGATGAACCACAGCTCATTTGCACTTGAGAAGGACACGTGGGTATTTGAGAGTGCGTATTTACCTATTTGTGCTGGCGGAAAGAGCCCTATGCTCGCAATACCCCGTTTCCTGGTCGGTTTCATCTGATTACAAAGAGTATTACTGTACTAAGTGCATTACTAACTGTGCTAGTCCAGCTAAAAACTAACTAGATTAAATTATATAGTTTCTTCAAACCATCTTTCTTGGGAATGTAACATCAGTATACTGTATATATTTCATTCCTCAAATCATTTTCTCCTTTATGAACAATAATCTATTGGTTTTTTATTTAATTTTCTATCTCCTGTTCCTGGATCGTTTTGCTACTGGATACTCAGCTCCTCAAATAGATAAAACTCAGAACGTGGATCTTCTTGGAGGTTTCCAGAATGGTACACATACAGTACTGAGGTTCAGTAGACCGTGGAATACCTGTGATCAAACAGAAGACCTGGAAATATCGGTAACTGCTTTGCTTTATATATAGTACCATACCCTTCATATCAGTAAAAGATTTTATCCAGATTTCATTAGCAGCATAACATAAAATAGATCTGATATTACCGTATTATGGATTAAGTAAGCACTTGCTTTTAGTGATCCTCTGTATCTTGATTGAATACAGCATATGCTCAGCATTTATTTTAGAAAAAAGAGGGTCAAGCTCTCATCAGAGAGAAATATCATTGAATGGTTACCTAGTTGAAATGTAACATTTACAGAGAATATTACTATTTGTAATATTAACTGATGTGTTTGCATGTATAGTAAGGCAAAAAAAAAAAGTAAAAATACCTCATAGAGACAACAGTACAGTAGGTTCAGCATTGAGTACTTGTCGTTGTACTTTAGTGTAAACATTCATTAGATAATTAACTTTACACCCCACTTGTTACACTCTTGTTTCAAAGTTTAGTCATTTAACTTTATCCTGAACATTCGTCCTTTGAGACTTGATGTAAGCAAATTTCCTATTCTCTTCTCTCAATAATGTTAGACTAACCCAACCGTCTTTCTCTAATCTTAGCGATTTCATTTCCTAATGACAGTTTTGTCCAAGTCTTGCGTTCTACTGTTCACCCACAGAACGATACTACCCGAATAATTTGGGCTTATGGTACCACAGATCCTGTAAGCGAGATGGACGTTAATCATCACACTCAACGAGGGACCAAGAGCTTATACTTGCAAGAACCCCCATTTACTCTTCCACTTTTAAGCAGTGATGTCCAGTCGTGGGATGTTTTGTCTCCAAATGTAATGAAAGTCTGTGGTACTCATCATCATCTATCTATATCTATATGCATGTCCAGTGGATTTTGACAGATAATTATAGGAGCTTTTGTAAGCCATGTACCAGCATAAATTGGGTGTTTTCTTAGATTCTGATTGGGCTTCTTGTTACAAAATAGTTAGCAAGTTTCACGTGTGTCATAGCATGCAGATCTTATAATTACAATATTCTCCACTCGGTTCATAATTTCACATCATGCCTACTTCATAGAGACAGTAAGAATCCATCTTCATTATCTTTGGATCCCGTCAGGAGACATTTGAGAGCTGTGATTCCAAAAGTTATATACTTTCTTGCTAGTAACTCCATGGTCACTTTTTGTATCTGATATATTATTACCACAGACTTAGAAAGTTTTATCTTCTATTAGTGTATATGTCTATTACTGTTGCGCTTTTTTCAGGTAAGCCTTCCAGATGACCTAACATTTATGTATTGGTGCAAACTTTTCAAGTTGCCTTCATTACCTCGCAAAACTCACATGATTGGGGTAAATATGAGTTTTCTTACAAATCAAGTTATATGTGCTTTGTAAGCAAATATGGTAATAAAAAATTGTAAAATATTATAATAGGAGAAATAAGAAAGTTAATATTCCTAAAATGGAAAAATAAATACTTAAGTGTATATTATTCCTAATTTTTTCTTAGAAGTTTTCATATTACTTATATCAGACTAATTCATGCATTTTTATTTTGTTTTTATTTAATAGTATATACCACTAATAAATGAAGAGAACTTGCCTTATGTTCACCACATCCTGTTATTTGAATGTCGTCTACCAGATAGTGGAAAATCTGCTCTGTATTATGAAAAATGGCTAGATGTTCAGGGGGCTTAGTGCCAACGTGCCCCCCTCGTGGGAATTCTGCTATAACCCTATCGTAGTATGGTTAATAGGGGGCGACGGTAGGTGACATATATTCTTTACAACTCAGCCCAGCGATTCGAAGTTATGGTTTTACCCCTTCTTTTTTCATTACCCAAAACATATACCTATAACTTATATGACAGTTCTGATTATAACTGATTTAAGGATAATAATGTACCAACAGCTAATTATTTGTTTCATTACAAACATGGCATTTGTAAAGTTTTTTATTTTATTTATTTTCCAAATTCTTTTTTTTACAAAACTCTAAGATTTTCGCGTGCAATACTTTAAAATTATTAACAGAGGCTCCACTACTTACAAACAACCGAGTTACTAACATTCGCAGATGCAAACAAAAACCTACCCATTATCTTACCCATTTATTAATGTCTGTATTCCTCTACTTTACTGTATTATTACATCATTTTAAAGTGTTAAAATTTATTAATACCATATACTTTGTGCTTTTTGCACTAGTTAAGTGTCTTTTGCCTAAATAAAGTACAGTACTGCATAGATATGTACCGTAAAATACTTTTTCCCCCAAGCACAACTTATGAACAATGTTACTTATGAACGGACTTCTGGAACCTAATTTGTTTGTAAGTAGGGTAGTGTCTGTATTTCTGAGTAACTGTTATTTAATTATTATTATTATTATTATTATTATTATTATTATTATTATTATTATTATCATTATTATTATTGGGTGAAATATTCCCCGAAAACGTGGGATTCCCTCTTGGCGAGGAACATGGTGGAGCTACGTACTTCGTGATGGAAATCCACTATGATAACCCAAATCTCAAACAAGGTAAAGATATACTTACCAGTTGAACTTACCAGCTGAGTTTTGCGAAATGTGTTATGCACTAATTTAACGCTTTTTGCTCACCTCCACTCCTTATCGGTTACATTTTTCTTCTAATCATTCATCTTTTGCTTGTTATATTACTTTTAAGATCATTTACTGTTGTGGCATTTATAATATGTGTTGACAAACTGTTCCAACTATTAACAACTCTTTGAGAAAAAAAAATAGTATTTTCTGATATTCTTAGAGCATTATTTCTTGTGCATATTTATACATGGCCTCATTTCCCCTTGTAAGGGGGGTAATACGCATTATCCACGATCCACACATACCTCAACCACTCCTCTTAGCTCCTTGAGGATAATGGGTTGCCACATCCCCCCCCCCCTTTCCACCCTGCTTGGGTCAATCACAAGGTAGGCTGGCAAGGCTATTCTACAATGAAAACAACAGCCGCAGCTGGTTTACCTCCACCGCTTCATCACATGGCAACTTCCCTCACACCCGTCCATCACAGTTCACTGAGCCAGCAGGTGCGAGAAATCCCTTTGGCCTATGTCAACAATATGCAGTCTTCCACCACACATTCCTATCTCTTGTTTCTTGGAAGCCATACAATTATGGCCCCTTTTTGCAATTTGATTTTTCTGAAATAGCGTGTCGACATTCATATGTTCTAATCATTTCATTATTAATAACAACCTATCATTTCTCCTCTAGGCCTTCTCTCTTCTATGTTGTAATCCTCAGTATCTTGCATCTCTCTGCATAAAGCAGATTATGTAATTCAGGTTGTATTTTATTAGAACCTCTCTGAATTCTTCAATAACTTCTATATCCTTTTGGAGATAAGACCAAGCTTGTACTGCACACTGAAGATGGGGCTGCACACATCCCCGATATATGTCCTAAGTTTCTCTCTATTCATAAATTACTAGCCTTTTATGTTATTGTTTTAATGTGATCTATGACTTTCAGATATACTCTTACAGGGGGTCCTAGGTTTCTGATGTCCTCGAGTTATGATATTTCATTGCTATGATGCAATTCCATAAATTATTAATAAATCGTTTTTTTCGACATACGTGGTTTATTTCGTAATTTCGAACTTAGTGCGCTGAACGGTTTGTTGAGCATGGCTGAAAAATATGTCATCACGCGTCATTGTTATGTGGTTTATGTTAAGGACCGAGTTTGAATTCATTTACAAAATTACCAGATATAAAATTGTAAATGAGCTCTTCATGTTGAACAGTTTATTGAGTGTAATGGAAGAATGCGTCATCACAGGTATTGTTGTGTATGTAATGTCTAGTTAATGGCTTTATTTATTTATTTGTTAATGTATTTGGTTATATGGGGGACCTAGTTTGAATATATTTACAAAATTACCAAATACATGTACAGTACATAGTCGTAAATACGAACTTCACCCTGAGAACAGTTGGTTGAGCGTGGCGAAAGAATACATTACGTGGCATTAGACTGATGCGTCACCCAATTCCCACTCATCGTTTGCTCTTCGGTTCGTTTCGCTCACATTTTCGATAGTTTTCTGGTAGAAGCTGATGTTGTTCTTATAGTAATAGTGGTAACAAGAAGAGGAGGAGTATTTAATAACTACCTAAGGAGATGTCCATAACCTAAACTGATACATTTATCAAGAGCATAAGTTTAATATCATGAGACCGCAGTTGTGTAGTGGTTAGAATACACAACTCATGAAGTGATAAGTCCGTGACTAAGCCCACCGAGGGGTGTTAGAATAGGGCATCCAGCCTTAATTTCCCAGCTTCATCCTGTTAAGTGTCCAACATTGTAATAGGGACTAATAGTGACACTTAAAGTAAGGAATATTAATATAATCTAAACTAATCTTTTGGCCACTTTTTCACAGGATTCATTGTCAGTTTGTGAATGGCATATTCTGTTTTATTTTGTGATATTAATTGTTTGTACTCTCTCTCTCTCTCTCTCTCTCTCTCTCTCTCTCTCTCTCTCTCTCTCTCTCTCTCTCTCTCTCTCTCTCTCCCCCTCCCCGCTGTCACATATACACCGACCTCGAAGGATGTCTATCCCCCCTTGCAGAGACAGTTAGCTCTGGAGACTATCGCTGATGTATCCACGTCTGTCCCTGCAGCACACCACGTCTATGTTGATGGTTCTGTGCAAGCAGATGGGAGGGCGGCATGTGCTGTGTTTTCCCCCACCATGGAGCCGCCTGTGCCGGCTGATTCATGGATTGGCCGTAGACTACCCACCTCGTCGAGCTCCACCTACTGTGAACTGAATGCCATCTTGGATGCCGTGACTCTCCTTGTTCGACGACGAGTGAATGGGGTAATAATTTGTGACTCCCAATCGGCCCTACAAGCCCTATCCTCGCCAAGACCTATCTGTGGCCGTGCTGTGGGAGATATACTATGTCGCCTCGCAGCCGCTCGGGATGCTTCTCTTGTTGTGTCATTTGTGTGGACTCCATCCCACATTGGGCTGACTGGCAACGACACAGCGGATCGTCTTGCCAAGGCGGCCTGTATGCTGGATGGGCATGCTGTGGACGCTGAGCCCTCCCTCCGATGCCTACGTAACATCATCTACTCAGCTGGGTTTGCCATGACGGTCCAGCGCAGGGACACGGAGAGGGCCAACAGTGTGTCCATACAGCACCATGATCACTTCCTTCACAGTCGCTACAAGTATCGCAGACGTGGGTTAATGGTGCGGAAAAACAATGTAGTTAGTGCTCGGCTCAGAATGGGGTATCGGCCTTTATGGCAGGTCTCCCAGACTCTAGATATGCCACAGTACACCTCCTGTACATTATGCGACCGAACTAATGCTAACACTCTTGACCACTATTGTCTTCAGTGCCCCACAGTGAGAGATGTTTTACCACGAGGTCAGAACTTAATACAGATCTGCTCATTTTTACTTAATGATGACAACCTTGATGTTATTCTTGCTCGTTTTCCTCACTTTGGTGGCCATTAATTATATTGAATTATACATATATTTTCTGTATGTTGCTGTATAATTCTGTTTGTGCATTCTGCGTTTCTCTGAGCTTTACTTTTGCATATAATGTACTCTGTGCTGCCATTCTGTGAGTTGTATGTTAGTATGCAGCAATGTTTTATCAATATGTACACCTCCCTGTAAACCATGTTCAATTCTTGGTTTTATATCCATTTAAAGCATTATTTGTATGAACTCATGTAATGTCTGACGCCTTGGCGCAATAAATTAATAAAATAAAATAATCTCTCTCTCTCTCTCTGGCATATTCTGTTTTATTTTGTGATATTAATTGTTTGTACTCTCTCTCTCTCTCTCTCTCTCTCTCTCTCTCTCTCTCTCTCTCTCTCTCTCTCTCTCTCTCTCTCTCTCTCTCTCTCTCTCTCTCTCTCTCTCTCTCTCTCTCTCTCTCTCTCTCCAGGAATCATAGACAGCTCTGGAGTTCGTATATTTTACACGGAAAATTTACGCGAGTATGATGCTGGAGTAATGGTAATGGGCCATGATGCCACTCCAGCCATGATGATTCCTCAAGGACAGCAGTGGCTCACAATTGGTATCTGCAGCGGGGAATGCACGCAGGAAGTATGTTGTTGATGCATTGATAGAATCAATAACTTTTCATATATATATATATATATATATATATATATATATATATATATATATATATATATATATATATATATATATATACACAGGGGGCCCTCGACATACGTCAGATTACCTTTCCTTAAACGTTATATACCCCGAATTTCAGTGTAAGTCGAACACCTCTAAATAACCACTTATGCTAATGAAGTAGTAAAGTTTCTCCTTGTACCATGCATTTCACTTTCATGATGACTTCTCTTTTCTTCAAAGCAGTGCAATCAGAAGAATTTGCTTTACACCTGGGAGACATAATACAGGCCAAAAATCATCAATAAAGAAGCAAAATAAATTATGGGATATGCATTGTAACCAGAAGCATCGTACCTTGAGGGTATTTTAAACCGAGGGCTCCCTATATATATATATATATATATATATATATATATATATATATATATATATATATATATATATATATATATATATATATATATATATATATATATATATATATATATATATATATATATATATATATATATATATATATATATATATATATATATATATATATATATATATATATATATATATATATATATATATATATATATATATATATATATATATATATATATATATATATATATATATATATATATATATATATATATATATATATATATATATATATATATATATATATATATATATATATATATATATATATATATATATATATATATATATATATATATATATATATATATATATATATATATATATATATATATATATATATATATATATATATATATATATATATATATATATATATATATATATATATATATATATATATATATATATATATATATATATACAGCTGGTCCTCGGATTATGATGTCCTCAACTTATGTTTCATCATTACAACGCTTCTCCCATAAATTTTTAATAAATCCTTTTTTTCAACCTACGTGATTTGTGTCATAAATACGAACTTCGTGCACTGAACAGTTTGTTGAGTGTGGAGAAAGAATACATTGTCACACAGCATTTTTGTGTACGTATATATCAAGTGAATGTTGTTATCTATTTATTTGGTTATGTTAAGGATCGAATTTGAATTTATATACCGAATAATCAAATACATTGTCATAAATACAATTTTCATGCAGAACAGTTTGTTGTGTGCAGTTGAAGAATATGTCATCACGCAGCACTGTTGTGTATATATATATCAAGGTAAAGGTTTCACTAATTTATTTGTTAGTGTATTTGATATGTGAAGGACCTAGTTTGAATTTATTTATAAAATTACCATTTACATATACATAGTCGTAAATACTAACTTTGCCCTTGGAACATTTTGTTGAGCATGGCGAAAGACTATGTTGTCACGTGGCATTAGACTGAGGAACACACATAGCCCATTTCCCACTTGTCCACCATATTGTTCTCGTGCTCATTCACTGAGGCTAAGCCATTTAAGCATGTTGAAAATGGAAAGGTTATTAGTGTTTTGGCTGGATGATCAGCATCAAAAGTATCCCAGTGAGCCTTATCTATATTTCCAAAGCACTTCTATAGTTACAGCGTATAGGATATGGATGAGGTGGACTTGATTACATTCCCAAACCATGCTATCACAAACTGTGATGGAAATTCTTGTAAAACAAGATGGCCAATTCCAGTGAACCATCGGTTAAAACTGGTATATATTTGCTGTGTAAAGAGGCAAATGCCGAAATGTTATGAACGTTATCTGGTGGAAAGGGTAATTCCTGGAAGCCCCTCCTCATATGTTTCCAACAGCTCAAGGAGCAGCATCAGACGAACTTGACTGGGGTAGTGAAGAAACTGTTTCCCCAGTTTGTGAATGACGTCCATTGCTTTGAGGTAACAGTTGAGGCTGCCACGAAGAACGTTGTTTCCCTGAGTAAGGAGCTTAACTCGGAGATGGGGGCTAATGATATAATAGAGCTTCTGAAATCTCATGGAGAGGATTTATATGCTGAAGAGCTCATTCAACTGGAAAAGCAGATGATTGAAGAGGAAAAAATATGCTAACAAGCAGAGTCCTCAGAGTACAGGAGTAAAGGTAAGCAATACTGTATTGTATACTTATCTAGGTGTGTTCTGGCTTTCTCTGACACCTATGTCACTCTTCTTTGCTAACAAAATAGTAGTTTCTGAGTTTCACTATTTCTTATTTCACTCTCATAGTGATGGTTTTTCTTTTCTTTGAAGCACTGCCATCAGAAAAATCTACTTTTTGCTTGGGAGATATAACACAGGCCAAGAATTATCAAAAAAGGGGGAAATAATTTATGAGGGATCCATCGTAACTGCAAAACATTGTAGGCTGAGAACCTCATAAGCCGAGGACCCCTGAGTGTAATATATATATATATATATATATATATATATATATATATATATATATATATATATATATATATATATATATATATATATATATATATTTATATATATATATATATATATATATGTATTATTTTATTTCCTGCTGAATAATAAAACTTATAGACCATAACTGTCTCAAGGAACTCACATCCTATCCTACGAATTGTATATATATTTTTTCTTTGTTTCATTCTACAGCTAAGCTGCCTAATTTGCAGAGTCTAGAAATGAACAGAGAAAATAACTTTTTTTTAATTCCAGACCTTCCCAGATGATGGCGTCAAGGTATTCTCTACAATTTTACATTCTCATCTTCTGGGGCGAAATATTACTATAAGACATTTGAGAAATAATACGGAACTACCAACTTTGAGTAAAGGTATTTTTCATCGTGTATATTACCTAATAGTGCTGACGGGAATGAGGCATATGCTCACAACTCCCCGTCTCCTGATAGGTATAATTTTTATACACGATGATACTTATCATATTTATCATTAAATATATGAATGCAGTTAGCACTAACTGCTTCCTCGCTTAGTGAATATCAATCATCAACTATTCTTACACTAAAAAAAAATGCTTCCTGACATCCTGCAAAAATGTTTTTATTCAAAAATTTAAACTATGACCACTAGTTCTAGAGCCACCTGATGGATGTGGATGACTGATATTCACGATAGAGGATCACAATTTTTTTAAGTAACAAGTGAAACCTGACAGAGAAGGTGTGAAAGACACTGACATACATTCGGGAAAATGTTTTGTACAGTTGATGAAATTCTAACCCAACGTGTCCTCCCCAAGACTGTATTGATATAAAATAATAATCTTAAGACAAATAAGTCAAATGAAAATAATATTAATGTCAGTAATCATAATGAACAACACGCAGATTCTTAGTATATAAACACTTGAGATTGGTGACACATAATCACCAAGAGAGTAGGGTTTTCTGTGGTCGCTGGGGTTTGGTACCTTTTTGATGGGGGGGTGGGAAATGAGTGGGCCTGTGAGAGTGATCGAGCACGGAATGACAGGGGTGTGGTGGTGGTGTCGCCCTGACATATTGCAAGTGTTTCTGATTTTTTTTTTTTATGATTGTGACACCAGGATGAGCGAAAAAAAGAAAAGAAAACAGCCCCCATCGAGCCTGGGCATGAAGAATACATTAAGTAAAAAGTAACACAGATGGAGAGTGTAATGACTTGTCAGAAGTGAAGGGATAATAAGAGGTGTGTAATGAATATCCAAGAATATTCAGTGTTGACGTAGGCATAAAAAATAACCGTAACTGAAGGAAGACTTAACATCGAACTGTCCTGGACAGTCCTATTCAAGTTTAAAAATCCTTCAGCTGTAGTATCGCAACGGGTGGCTACTTAAAGATACCCTACCACTTCCGTCTAGCCTGACAGTATATTGTCGATGTGGACATGCCTCCAAAATAAATCTCATTCTGTCCTACAGCTTTAAGAAGGGATCCTCTATCCTGAAACAAGAGCCCACAGGTAGAGGCTCTAGCTGGCATATGACTTGTCCTGGGGGGAATGTAGGCATGTGCCCGGCGAGGGCCATTTGAAGTTCACACTAACTGAGGGTGCAGTGCCAGTACCTACCAACTAGATAGTTTTGCTTCACCATTGGTATGCCATCTCTTAGCTGTTTTCCTGTTGTCTTCTGTGCGGGGGACTTGCATATGCCTTGAAGGAGTGTTTTTAGGTACTGGAATAGAGCTTGGGATGCCTGGTCTGTGTCCAAGCTGTCATTAGCACCCATGTTCAAGAGAAGGATCCTTTTAGCCAACTTGACGGTGACCGCTGCTCTGCCATTGGACTGAGGGTAGTGTGCAAAAGATAACTGGACTGATACCCCCATCTTTTGGAGAAGGCTAGAATTTCTTCCTTTCCTAGGTCAGTTCTGCCGTCCGTTGACAGCTGTTCCTGTGCCCCCCACCACGTGAAGAATCCTTGTAGCATAGTGATGATTTTACTGGGAGACACCACTGGCAAAGTGTGTGATGTCTAGACAACCCATAAGTCTATCTGCATACACCATGTACTTGTGTCCCCCAAGCTGGAAGAGATTCACCACTGTCTGTTGGAAGGGGTATTTGGAGGGCTGGGCCATAAATAGAGCCTCAGGCAAAGAGGAGGGTCTGTGGATGTTGCAAGAGATGCATGTAGACATGTGGTACTGGCAGATCCCCCTCCATGCCATGCCAGTCCAATAAGATATCTGTCTGGCTTGCCTGAGTATTGAGTCCAGTCCTTGGTGCCCTGCATCTAAGTTAGCTGCAATCTTGTAATCGAATAATCGGGATGACTAGGCATATGCAGCCTTGCTCATAGGTATACATGACCAGGTCCTTGGCCATGGCTAGTATGTCTCTCATACCACAGGAGGGGCGAAGACATGCTAATTCCTGCACCTTTACGGGGAACCAGTTACCTGCTAATATTTGAGCCATGAGTAGTTGATAGACGGGATCTTTTGCAACTGTACAAGAGAGTGTATTGTCTTCCACAACAACACCATCTTCCTGACCTAGTCCCACCACAGTAGCCACCATCATTGCTGCTATAAGATCAATGTCCTCTGAATTCATGAGTGCGTCTAAGGCGGGATACCTGGAGAGGAAGTCTGCAACAGAATTCTTTTTGCTAGGCAGATACATAACAGTTAATTTATACTGATGAGCCTTCTCCTTGAGGCCAAATAACCTTGGATTGACAACATTTATAAGGGCCCAGTCCCCTAGAAGCTTCACTAATGGGCAATGGTCAGTGACCTGTGTGAGCATCGGATAACCCAACAGGAATAGGCGACTGCTGTGGCCTCCCCCATTACTGCAGCGTACTCTGCCTCCATGGGGGAAAAGGTGACAGCTACCACAAAGAGCCAGGTCCCACCCTCTTATGCAGCAGAAGAATGTATCCATGGAGGTACACCTCCAGTATTGCTGTAGAATGACGAAACTGATACCTTCTCTGCTCCATCTGGTGATTGCCATAGTGGGGTAGCTCTTGTCTTAGTAGACAAGCCCTTTCTTTGCTAGCTGGCCGCCCCATTACACCTGCTTGCTCATTGGTTTCTTCAGGAGTTCCCTAAGATGTTACATGATAGCCACACTATATAGGAAGGGGTCAGCTGGTTCACAAAACATGCCTCGACCTAATATCCATGATGGTTGGGTGGGTGGGCATTTAGAGTTCTTTTATAACAGAGAGGCACTCACCGCTGGGCTCATAGGATATCCATCCTAGGTGGGTGCCCAAAAATTTCACCTCTCATTTGCAGAACCTGAAATTTTCTGGTTTGAGGGTTATTCTGTTCTCTGCACAGGTAACCAGGAAGTCATAGATGTGCCAGAAATTATGTTCTATGCTGTCTTCATATAGTAGTGTTATCCATGCATTTGTATTTGCAGGGGACCTCCTGTGTGGCATCATCGAACCGTCAAGCATAGGCATCCAAAGCAGAGCAGTGGCGGCCCATGGCGGGTGAAGTAGTACTGATATCTTCCCCATGGGGTGATGAAATCATCAATTTTTGGCTCTCCTAGTCCAGCTCCACCTGGTGAAAGCCCTAGAGGGTATCCGCCAGTGTTTTGAAAGAGCAACTCGAGACACCAAATAGCATATCAAAGGGTGCAGGGATATAGTGAATTTCCCTCAAACATGAGGCATTAATGTGTTAGTAATCCATGGTGCATCTAGGGTGGCCGTCTTTTTTAACCACTACCACCATCAATGAGCACCACTCTGTAGCTTTCCCATGGGGGAACGACTGGATGATGCCCCATTGTATGTCTTCATTGAGTTGGGCCATCACCTCCACCTACCAGTGTTTGGAGACAGTGGCATGGGTGTGGCAATCATAGGTGCGAGACCAGGGACTAGTTGTATGTTGTGCAAGAAGCCATACATTACTGGATGTGGCGACATCATAGTGTCAATGGTTGACGACAAGAAATGTCAGAGTAGCCACTTTTAACAACATGAAATGTTCTCCTCCAGGAGTGGGAAGGGTATGGTTGTAGGGTATGATAGGCAGGTAACTTCCTCCACTGTGATGGGGGCCGTAATAAGTATATGGTGTGGGAAGGAGTCGGGGATCTGCCCCAGGCTTTTACAAGTAGTCAAAGATAAGTCTAAGTACGGGGCAGAATTCACAAAATAAATCCTCTGTACTGCTGACACATCATTCAAGGTAATCGAGCATTCTGAAGCATCCATACACCGCAGGTGGTGCCTAGCCACATCCTTCAAACCTTGGCAACGGGCAAGCTGGCTAGGAAAAAGTTGTAAGGACCGGAGCAGAGACATACCCGCCACACATACCTGAGCACCCGTGTTGGCTACAGCCATGGTGAGAAGGGCCACCCCCTCACTGAATGAGGAAACGCACAGCCAGGAGGGGCTGGGGGGACATAGTAGATGCCGCCACCATGGCACTAGATACTTCTGCAGAGGAAACCTTTTTTCTGCCTCTGCAGCATATACTGGAGTGCCCCACCTTCTGGCCTTTATGGTAATTAATGCTCCTGACAGGGCAGGAGCTCTTATCAATGTGCAAGTTCCCACAATATATGCAGCACTTGGTGGGGGTGGCTGGGGGGTTGTGTGCATGGCAGCAACGGCTACCTCTTTGTTGACATTCTTCGTTGCTGTTACAACCTGGGTAGGTGAATTTTTGCAGAAAAAAGGCCCGCTAATACCCATGTCTCTCACCACAGCCTTGAAATCTTAGCACTTAGATCTAATCTTCCATACATTGTCATACAGAAAGAAATTGTGATAAAATTCCCTTGTTAGCACTGGGTCACTTAAGCCTACTATGTTTTAAGCCTACTAATGTTTTTATTATACGTAAAAACATATATTCACCCAATTATAGCTACACTTCGGGTATTTAAAGGCACAGTCTATTGCCATCTGCAAATATCTTTGAAAATATAGACCTATAGCCTCGTCTAGAGCCTGGAAATCACTGAAAAACTCACTCCACAGCATTGTTTGATTAGTAGCAACTAGTAGTAATGCCTTGGTATTGTTCAAGGTTTGCATGAGAATGAGACTTACCTACATATCTGGAATATTGTTGAAGAGCCGTCATGCAGGAGAGCTGGATATGCATGACAGCTTCTTGGTCAGCCAACCTGTTGACGAACATCTAGATTTCCATGAATACCCTCCATGTCCTGAAGGCAGCGGAAGACATCTCAACCCTCCATTTCTCTGGAGCAAAGTGCGCCACAACACATGGCACACTCAGAGATGGGGCAACATTTGCTGGTACCAGAGTCGCAGCAACCTGTGGTCAGCTTGACTGCAGCCTCCGGCTCTGATGAATAGCTGGTAAGGCAACTGTACACAGAACCTGGAGGGTATCACCCAGCGAAGTCTGGAAGAGGTGGCCATGCCATCATATCAGTAGCCAGGGCTTAAGTTCCACATCACTGTGCCATGGTGGATGTGGATGAGTGATGCTTGTGATAAAGAAACACATCTTTATTATGCAAAAGGTGAAACATAACTGAGACAGAGAAGGTGCAAAAGACACAATGATATTCATTCGGGAAAACGTGTTTTACATTTAATGAAATAATAACCCAACACCATCCATATGAAAAAAGGAAAAAATTAAAGAGCAAATGATCTTGGAACTTGCAAATATAATTATCTACTCATCTGCATTTACCTATGAAGATCAGTAGCATCAGTTATACTAGAAAGTGTTACAGAATTTTGTTTTATATTTTCCCTTCGTGGTCCAAAATAATAATAATTACAAGATTCAAGGGCTTCTTTTGATAAAGCATCATACACACACGCTTGGAATGTCCAGATTTAGGAAAACATCGAACAGTTTAGAAAAGAGTTTCAGGAACTGAATACGAAGCATGATGCCATAAAAACTTCCTTTTCTGATGCACTAAAGGGGAATGTGGCAGTAAAAGAGGCTGTAAAGGTGGTGGCACTGGAAAACATACAAACAGTTGACCATAAAGAGACAGTAATCGAAAAAATGAATGACGTTGTGATGGAAAGGGCAAATCCACTGATTAAACAGGCACTTGATAAAGAGAAGACAGTGGTAATCTCAGGCATAAGCAAATCCCAGGAGCCAACATGGAAGGGGAGACTTGAAGAAAATAAAGCTATCGTTGTAGACCTGATAAGAAAACTTGGAGTAGTTTGTGATCCTAAGGATATCATAAACATTCACCAGATAGGTAAATATTCTAGGGATGGAAAGCAGAGACCAACAAAAGTAACTTTTGAGAGAAGGGACACCTGTGGAGACTTATAGATGAGGAAAAAAAGTCTAAAAGACCTTCAAGAATTCAAAGAAGTGTTCATTAGACGATACAGAACACAGGAAGAGATGGAAAGGATCAAACTCTTGTTGCAAGAGGCTAGAAGGCTAAATGAGGAAAGAAACAAAGAAGAGAAAAAAAATTTCATTTTAGAGTTCTTCCAGACAAAGGGGAGATAAAGAAGATAATGACAAAATAATCAGGGGATGGGACCTCATAAAGATTGTTATACACAAATGCTGATGGATTAGCTGGTAAGGCAGTAGAATTAAAAGACAGTATTCACAACAGTAAGGCAGATATAGTAGGAGTTATAGAGACTAAGTTAAGTGAGGACATAAACAGTGTCACAGATTTTCCCAAGGGCTTCAGAATATTAAGGATTGAAAGATCTGAGAGGACTGGTGGAGGGATAGCACTGTTCATAAGTGAAATGATTCAGGTTGAAGAAATAAACTTGGCTATAGAAAGTGAGTTCAAGGAATTTCTTGTTGCTCTCATAAATACTGGGTCAGAGAGCATTACAATAACTTTTGTATATAACCCACCAAGGAACCAGTTGTTAACATGGCACGGGAGAGAAAATGTAGATTTTGATTAAGGGAGATTTAAATCATAGAGAGATAGATTGGACAAATCTTGACCCACATAGTGGTGAGGACTCATTTGGGGCAAGATTCCTAGATTGCGTACAAAGTAATTTTTACATCATTATGTACTGGATCCAACGAGGGCCAGGGGTGGGAATGAGCCATCACTACTTGGTCTACTATTCACAGGTAACGTGTTGGATATTGAAAAAATTTAGTATGAACCACCAATTGGAAAGAGTGACCACTGTGTGTTGTTGATGGAGTATATCATTGAAGATATTCTGCCTGAGAGTAGAGGCACTGAGGACATGAGGAGGAACTATCCAAAAGGAGATTACATCAAAATGAATGAGCTTTTTGCAGTTATTGGCTGGAGAACCTTATTTTATAACAAATCTGTACAAGAAATGTACAACATCTTTTGTGAGAAATATGGGAAGATAGTAGATTGCTGCATACCTGTCACCAAAGTAGGTGTAATTCATGCCAGAGAGAAATGGTTTGATAATGAGTGTAAAAGAGCTAAGGAGTGGAAAGACAAATGCTGGAAAAGGTATAGAAGGAGAAAAAACATTAATGCTTGGCAAACCTACAAAAAAGCAAGAAATTATTACCTTAATAACAGAGAGACTATGAAAGGGACATCACCAGAAAGGCTAAAGAAAATTCCAAACTTTTCCACAGCTTTATCAGAGGAAAACTGAAGGTAAAAGAACAGGTTTTAAGGCTTAAGAGAGCGGATGAAATCATCACTGAGCTGGATGAAGAACCCTGCAAAGAAATGAACAAGGAGTTTCAGTCAGTATTTACTATAGAAAATTCCCCACCCCCTCAGATTGCAGAGATAGAAGCTCAAGGGCCGATATAAGAGAACATCATTCATTCAGCCACAGAGGTATGCAATGAGCTGATGGAGTTAGATGTTCATAAAGCTACAGGTCCTGATGATATATCCCCTCGTATACTTAAAAAATGCGTAAACTCAATATTAGTGTCACTAAGTATCATATTTAAAAAGTTACTGGAGTCAGAGGAGATTCCAAGATGCTGGAAACAAGCAAACGTGATACCTATCTTCAAAAAGGGATGGAGGGCTACAGTTCTAAACAATAGACCAATTTCCTTGACCGGCATAGTTTCAAAGTTATGAAGAAACTGCTAAGGAAACATATCTCTCTTTACTTGGAATCCTTCAACTTTTTGTCAGTGAGGCAACATTGGCTTCAGAGAAGGTAGATCAACAGTAACAAACTTATTAGAATTTTATGATGAGGTAAGCTGAATCTTACAGGAAAGAGAGGGCTGGACAGATTGCATATTCCTAGACTTCCAGAAAGCATTTGACACTGTCCCACTCGGGAGACTTTTTAAGAAGCTGCAAGCAATGGCTAGAATAGGTGGAAATGTCTTGGAATGGATAAAAACTTACTTAGAAAGAAGGGAACAGAGGGTTACAGTGAGACACTCAGGGTCTGAATGGAGAAGAGTTAGTAGTGGAGTTCCACAGGGTTCAGTTTTAGGGCCACTTTTGTTCCTTGTATATGTAAATGACCTACCAAAGTACAGACTTTGCAGATGATGCAAAGATTGTGAAGAAAGTAAGAAACGAGAACAATGGTAGAGAACTTCAGGAAGATCAAAATAGTCTCCATGAGTGATCAGAAAAGTGGCTGCTGAAATTCAATACTTTAAAATGTAAGGTAATGAAAATGGGTACAAGTGCAAGAAGGCCCAAGCTTGACTACTCGGTGGCTGGAGTGCAACTTCAAGTGACAGAGACTGAGAGAGATCTAGGAGAAAACATACTGGCAGCTTTGTCTCCAGAAATGCATATAAATGGCAT
The DNA here is from genome assembly GCA_037179515.1 of Halocaridina rubra. Lineage (NCBI taxonomy): Eukaryota > Metazoa > Arthropoda > Malacostraca > Decapoda > Atyidae > Halocaridina > Halocaridina rubra. Next base: position 54,652 of record JAXCGZ010003795.1, on the reverse strand, counting down.
AGTAAGGGCAGCACATGCTTTCTTATCAAATGTAAGGGTAGCCTTCAGGCACATGGACAAGGAAATGTTCAGAAATATTTATGTAAGGTATGTGAGGCCAAAACTGAATATGCAGCCCCCTTTCGGAATCCGCACTAGAAAAAGCATGTAGCTAAGCTTGAAAAAGTTCAGAGACCTGCCATGATACTGGTGCCAGAAATACGCAATCTCAGTTATGATGAGAGGCTGAATGAATTAGACATACCATCACTCAAAGCTAGAAGATTGAGGGGTGGATATGGTGACAGTCTTTAAATTCCTTCATGGTTATGATAGAGTGGATAGGGATAGATACTTTGATATGGCTGGCTCTAGAACTAGAGGTCATTGATTGAAGCTTCGAAAGAAAACTTCTTTGCAGGATGTAAAGAAGTACTTTTTTAGTGTAAGAGAAGTTAATAATTGGAATTCGCTAAGCGAGGAGGTGGTTAATGGTAGCTCCATCCATAGTTTTAAGGCATTGTATGATAGGTATCACTAAGTACAAAATTAAACCGATCAGGAAACGGGATGATACAATCTTTGGGCTCTTTCCCGAAAACACAATTAGGTAACCACACACACACACACACACACACACACACACACACACACACACACACACACACACACACACACAGGAAAGAGAGAGCTGGGCAGATTGCATACTCCTAGACTTCCAGAAAGCGTTTGACACTGTTCCACATGGGAGACTTATTAGGAAGCTGCAATCAATGGCTAGAATAGGTGGAAATGTTTTGGAAAAGATAAAAACTTACTTAGAAGGAAGGGAACAGAGGGTTAGAGTAAGACACTCAGTGTCTGAATGGAGAAGAGTTAGTTATGGAGTTCCACAGGGTTCAGTTTTAGGGCCACTTTTGTTCCTTGTATATGTAAATGACCTACCAGAGTCTGTAAATTCATTCATGAATATGTTTGCAGATGATGCAAAGATTGTGAAGAAAGTAAAAAACGAGAACAATGGTAGAGAACTTCAGGAGGATCTAAATAATCTGCATGAGTGGTCAGAAAAGTGGCTAATGAAATTCAATACTTCAAAATGTAAGGTAATGAGAATGGGTACAAGTGCAAGAAGGCCCAAGCTTGACTACTCGGTGGCTGGAGTACAACTTCAAGAGACAGAAAATGAGAGAGATCTAGGAGTAAACATACTGGCAGATATGTCTCCAAAAATACATATAAATGGCATAGTAAGGGCAGCATATGCATTCTTATCAAATGTAAGGGTAGCCTTCAGGCACATGGACAAGGAAATGTTCAGAAATATTTATGTAACCTATGTGAGGCCAAAACTCGAATATGCAGCCCCCTTTTGGAATCCGCACTTGAAAAAGCACATAGCTAGAGCTTGAAAAAGTTCAAAGACATGCCACGAAACTGGTGCCAGAAATACGCAATCTCAGTTATGATGAGAGGCTGAGGGAATTAGACTTACCATCACTCGAAGCTGGAAGAGTGAGGGGGGGATATGGTGACAGTCTTTAAATTCCTTCAAGGTTATGATAGAGTGGATAGGGATCGATATTTTGATATGGCTGGCTCTAGAACTAGAGGTTATAGTTTGAAGCTTCGTAAGAAAATTTCTTTGCAGGATGTAAGGAAATACTTTTTCAGTGTAAGAGTAGTTGATAATTGGAATTGGCTAAGCGAGGAGGTAGTTAATGCTATCTCAATCCATAGGTATGATAAGTATCACTAAGTATAAAATGGAACCGATGAGGGGACGGGAAGATACGAGCTTTGGGCTCTTTCCCGTAAACACAATTAGGTAATCACACACACACAAAATATATATATATATATATATATATATATATATATATATATATATATATATATATATATATATATATATATATATATATATATATATAAGCACATTACATATGTGAAAACATGAATAATTTTTTACCCTGATCGGGACTTGAACCTAGGACTCATAATTACTAAGTCCTAGGTTCAAGTCCCGATCGGGGTAAAAAATTATTCATATATATATATATATATATATATATATATATATATATATATATATATATATATATATATATATATATATATAAAATTTCTCTAAAAATATCAAACATAAAATAATAATAGATATTTTACTATAATGCTTAATTGCATCTATAGACAATTTTCTCTTTAAATCTTTTCAAAATTAATCAAGGTTATATTAATGTTGTTTTTTCTTATTTTTAGATATGAACTACGATTTCAACTTCCAACAGAGCCGAATATTAAGAGAGGAAGTGAGTCTCATGCCTGGCGATACGTTCATAACAGAATGTGGTTATGATTCCAGAGAACGCAATGTTCCTACCTTTGTAAGACTTATTATGTGTTTGTGTTTATTAATGCAACAAATGCATACGAAAGCCATATTTAGTTCAAGATTAATTCGAAATGTGGCTTGAAAAGACCCATTTATGAACTGCACTGAAAATACAATAGCTTTCTTAGCACTGTACAATATGTGTAAAAATATAGTTTTTAGTTCAAGTTGTGACTTACATTAAGCACATTCGCCGTTTACTTTATTTAATTCATAGTGTGAATTTTAATTTGAATGATTTCGTGGTAGAAATATTAAGTTCAACTTAATTCCAGCTGGATATGCATGACAGCTTCCAGGTCATGCATGTTACCTAGAAGTTAGATTTTTCTACGTAGAACAAGTCACTGTGGTCACTTTTTCATGACTGTAATTACGTAATTGTTCCTACGGGAAAGAGCCCCATGGAAAAGAAAAATAAATTGCTCTAAACGAAAAAAGTGTGTGTATATATATATATATATATATATATATATATATATATATATATATATATATATATATATATATATTGCTTAAAGTTTCTACAGTGATTTATTTTACCTAAAGCTCGAAATAAGCTTTATATAATAATTTTCTAACTAGCAATGTACAAAGCAACTGTCCTGGAACCTAAAACATAGAGGAAACATGTATACAGATGATACGTTTCTATGTTCAAGTTACAGTTTGAACTAAAAACTATTTTTGTAAACAGATTGTATAGTGCTTTCGATGTAACATTTGCAAACGAAAATGAGGCCGCGGTAGCTGAGTGGTAGAGTTCGCGATAGGGAGGCGACTGACATGGGTGCGACTCTATTGTTGATGGTTAGAAAGGGTTCAAGCGCACCATGGGAGATTAGGAAGGGTATCCAGTATTAATCCCCCAGCTCCAATTTGTCTGTCTACTCCTATTATTGGAGACTAATTCTGACAATTAAGGTGATGCACACATCAAGTATACAAAACTGATATATAGTTCATGCATGGTCTTGAGATGAAACCAGAACAAATTTAAAACTATACAATTATACCTGTACTGTCTGGCTTTTAGGAGACACAACTTTAGTACTGTTTATTTAAGCGAATCTCTTTTCCAAGAGTACATCATACGTGCATAGGAATTTCATTATGCTCTGTATTTGTATATTATGGTAGTATATGTTTCCTTTCAGTAGGGTGGATTTAAGGAAGAGGGGGTGGGCTGTCCTGTATAAACTAGATCGGATAAAAAAGATAAATTCTTCTAGATATTTCATAGTGTATATCTATTTATCTTTTTATCTTTCCATAAATGGTATCCTTTTTAGGGTGGGTTTGGAACGGAAGAAGAAATGTGTCTAGGCTTCCTTTACTACTATCCTCGAGGTAACTTGGTTATGTGCCCTTCGAGCCCTTCAGATGGGGATTTGTTTAGCATTCTGGGTATCCAAGATATATACAGAGGTCCTCCTGGAGAGTAAGTATTTTTTGTAAGCTGAAGAGGCCCAGATAAAGCATATGGTTGTGTCTTCTTTAATAGTGCCATTAGTTCCAGAAATGGACTGCAATTTCTATATACTGCATCTCCTCGTCATGCCTCTAGAGATTGAGAGGGCTAAGATATAAGTATCCTCTGCAAATTCTAGGTGAAACGCTACCTGGAAATATACAGTGTGGTCATAAAACTCGACTCAGGAAGAGACAGACCCACGATTGGGCATCCATGCTTCATTCTCCAGCTCCAGTCTGTCAGTGTCTACCCCCAAAATAGGGATTAATGGTGGCATATAGAATTAGGTTTATATAGATCTAGCTTTTGTGCTCTTCCCAATTTGGGGAAGGGAGCTTCGCCTTCAGTATCTGTGATCATTAACCAATTAACCGAATCCACAGTTTTATCTAACTTGCATCGATACTGAGCCCCTTTAAAAAAATATGTCAAGATTCGTTTTATGCACCATTTCCAATATTTGAATCAATTATTTTTTTCTGATAGATTTTGGTATGCTTTAAAATCATTTGATAATTGTTAACCTCGGAAATCACTAATCTTTGGAAGGCAGCAGTGGGTATATATATCCTAATCTATCGAACCTAACCTAATCTAACTCAGCTAACCTGACCTATCTCAAATCTGAAGTCTTATATACCTTAAAAGGGTGAAATTGGGTGATTACCTGATTGTGTTTACGGGAAAGAGCCCAAAGCTCGTATCTTCCCGTCTCCTGATCAGTTCCATTTTAGACTTAGTGATACTTATCATACCTGTCCTTAAAACTATGGATTGAGATAGCATTAACTACCTCCTCGCTTAGCCAATTCCAATTATCAACTACTCTTACACTGAAAAAGTATTTCCTTACATCCTGCAAAGAAGTTTTCTTACCAAGCTTCAAACTATGACCTCTAGTTCTAGAGCCAGCCATATCAAAATATCGATCCCTATCCACTCTATCATAACCATGAAGGAATTTAAAGACTGTCACCATATCCCCCCTCACTCTTCTAGCTTCCAGTGATGGTAAGTCTAATTCCCTCAGCCTCTCATCATAACTGAGATTGCGTATTTCTGGCACCAGTTTCGTGGCATGTCTTTGAACTTTTTCAAGCTTAGCTATGTGCTTTTTCAAGTGCGGATTCCAAAAGGGGGCTGCATATTCGAGTTTTGGCCTCACATAGGTTACATAAATATTTCTGAATATTTCCTTGTCCATGTGCCTGAAGGCTACCCTTACATTTGATAAGAATGCATATGCCGCCCTTACTATGCCATTTATATGTATTTCTGGAGACAAATCTGCCAGTATGTTTACTCCTAGATCTCTCTCATTTTCTGTCTCTTGAAGTTGTACTCCAGCCACCGAGTAGTCATGCTTGGGCCTTCTTGCACTTGTACCCATTCTCATTACCTTACATTTTGAAGTATTGAATTTCATTAGCCACTTTTCTGACCACTCATGCAGATTATTTAGATCCTCCTGAAGTTCTCTACCATTGTTCTCGTTTTTTACTTTCTTCACAATCTTTGCATCATCTGCAAACATATTCATGAATGAATTTACAGACTCTGGTAGGTCATTTACATATACAAGGAACAAAAGTGGCCTTAAAACTGATCCCTGTGGAACTCCACTACTAACTCTTCTCCATTCAGACACTGAGTGTCTTACTCTAACCTTCTGTTCCCTTCCTTCTAAGTAAGTTTTTATCCATTCCAAAACATTTCCACCTATTCTAGCCATTGATTGCAGCTTCCTAATAAGTCTCCCATGTGGAACAGCGTCAAAAGCTTTCTGGAAGTCTAGGAATATGCAATCTGCCCAGCCCTCTCTTTCCTGTAAGATTTGGCTTTCCTCATCATAAAATTCTAATAAGTTTGTTACTGTTGATCTACCTTCTCTGAAGCCATGCTGCCTCATTGACAAAAAGTTGAAGGATTAAAAGTGAAGAGAGATATGTTTCCTTAGTAGTTTCTCCATAACTTTGCAAACTATGCTGGTCAAGGAAACTGGTCTATAGTTCAGAGCCGTATCCCTCCTTCCCTTTTTGAAGATAGGTATCACATTTGCTTGTTTCCAGCATCTTGGAATCTCCTCTGACTCCAGTGACTTTTTAAATATGATACATAGTGCCACTGATATTGAGTTTGCGCATTTTTTAAGCACATGAGGGGATATGTCATCAGGACCTGTAGCTTTATGAACATCTAAATCCATCAGCGCTTTGCATACCTCTGTGGCTGTAAGGTTGATGTTCTCTAATACCGGCCCTTGAGCTTCTATCAGTGCAATCTGAGGGGGTGGGGTATTTTCTACTGTAAATACTGACTGAAACTCCTTGTTCAATTCTTTGCAGATCTCTTCATCCGTCTCAGTGATGCTTCCATCCGCTCTCTTTAGCCTTAAAACCTGTTCTTTTACCTTCAGTTTTCCTCTGATAAAGCTGTGGAAAAGCTTGGGATTTTCTTTAGCCTTCCTGGTGATGTCTCTCTCATAGTCTCTCTCTGGTGTTTGTACATCAGCGCTGCACATTTCCGGAAGTGGTGACAAAAATTATATAAAGCATGTATTGTGTCCTGGTTGCATCTCTTAACTAAAGAATTATACAGGGCAGCAATAGGTGTGACAATGAACAAATGTTAATGATGACAGAAAAATTATAGCAAACTTTTATCTATCAAAATCCAGCAATTTTTTCTATGGTTGCCAATCTTAGTCCAGTTCCTCATGTACTTTCGTTGGATTTTTTTTTTTTTTTTTTTTTTGCAAAAGTATGTATTTTCTTAAAGCTTAGGAGCTACTAAACTAGGAAATCAAGGTTTACATTTTTTTAATCACAATATGGCGGCCATCTGGACTTTCAAAACGGTGGCCATTTTTGCATGGATTTCACAATGTCTCTACTTCTAATGGTGGTAAGCATCTGATCTTAGTGCCTAAATATACATTTTCAAGGGTAAAGAATCAGGGGTGAAAAAAAACATTTTTTTTTTTTAACCCAACCCACCTGGGTTTTGGGGGGTAAAGTTTTTTTTTTTTTTAGTAATAATGAGTTTTTCGTATATGCATTTTTTCCATTGTAAATTATATGTATAGTTATTTATTCATTATTTTACACACAACTGTTTCAAAGAATTGGCTACTGATGAGTTAATACTTTGTGTTTAATTTTTTAATTTATATAAAAATAAAAAGTCAGTTATGCATACAATCTATTCAACTTGTTTTCGTAAGTTTTCAGTATTACCATAATTTTTTTTTTAAAACAGGGTGACAAGACAAGGAAGTACCAGTAATAATAGTATTAAATAGAGTTAAAAAGACTACATAGGAAACATTCATTGATTATAAATACATTATACACGCTGAAAAGTATTTATTGAAGGTAACCTCTCTTTGTAATACATTATATATATTAATATAATTTTCTGAAAATATATATCTTCTGTAAGGTAACAATTAACTTGCTGGCATAGTAGATAGGAGTAATCACCCAAAGTGCACTTCTGGTGCATGTATACTGAAAAACGTCCTGACAATAGGTAAATATTACAAAAACACTCACACACACACACACACACACACACACCATAAAACCCACAAAGAGTTGTTTTTTTCCAGCCCTACAAAGAATCTAACGGAATAGTGTTTTTGCAATAAATCGTAATTCTTATGTTCGTATTCGTAGTCACATTTAATGATTGTTCGTGGTAATTGCTATTGATTTTGTTCAATTTCTACTCATTCAAAATTATTCACTTGATCTTGTAACTGCCATGGAAATTACTAGAGCAATCATACAGTACCCCTATTGTAAGCACAACAACTGGCATAACATATTGATCTAAGTAGGACAAAACAAAATGTGAAAAATGACCACATACAATTATGGAATGTGACTACGAATGTGGGCATCAATCAAGAAAATGTTCAAAAACTATTCTCGGCAACGCAGTGGTACTTATTTAATAATCACTGTCAATCTCATCACCAGAATCACAGGAGTCGTACACAGCATCTTCGTCATTGTCACACTATGCAATGCACAAACACATGTCTGTGCAAGGTAAGGCCTTGAACTTGCACGAGCAGCGCTGGGACGTACAGTCTTTCTTGCAGTGACATCTGACTATCTCCATGGAAGAAGTGGCAAGGCACCTACTTCGACCACTTGCTTGCTTGTTGACAGCAAGGATTTGTAGGCGGCCCATCCTGGGATCTTGCTTGAACCTTCCTTCATCCTTGACAGGATGAATGCAATCAGCCATCTAAGTTGTTTGAGCTGACAGTTGGCCTCTACACCAGAGTTATTGATGGTGATCTGAATCACCACCTTGTGTGGTGTTGTTTTTGGCTTTTTGCATGGTAGTATTGGCGTGTGATGTGGCAGCACCGAGAGACTCCTTGACTTTGAATCACTAATCTCCAGAGGTGAATCGATTGACTCTCTAGGTGCATCAGCCCTCTGGTAAACAACAGTAACTGTCCCATGGGTGGTATACTTCCCAACAAAAGTATCCTCAGCAAGGTCAGTACTGTCAACAGCGAAGAACACAAAAGTGCGTTTCTTCAGGGAAGGTGGCACATAGAGCCCCAGTAATTGCTTTGTATTCTCCACTACTGCATTGGAAAGGGCAGTTTCTATAATAAGGGCATGGCTGTACAACACACAGTTGCCGTGGGCATTCAAAAGGTCCAGCAGTGTTTTGTTTTTGGTGTCGTGGTGGACAGTTGAGGCCATCCCCAGCGATTGAGGGTTTTCCCAGCATTGCTGAGCTCGGAATCCTGCACCGTCATCCCATGGCTTCAGCATGACCTGCCTCTTGAACTTAAAACAAACCATCAAGGTAAGTGCAGTTCTGTCTACAGCAATTGTCTGACCTTCTGTTGTCAGCCTGTCAGCAGGTCCTGCTATGATCCAGCAAAGCATAGTGTACAGTTCTACTTGTACATCTTTTAGAGTACTGGTCACCACTGTTGAGTTTGAACCAGACTTCTTCGCAGACCTAGTGAATTCTTCAACTCGATAACGAATTATCTGAGCAGCTTGTTAGAGGATTTTCATGCTGTCCATGCTATTTTCTTTTAAAGCAGCATGTTCCATGTCAGATTCGCATGCATCAGGACGGTACAAGACTGCTGGTTCCCTCATTTTTTTCTGTCGAGTTGATTTCAATTCTTGCAATTCAGACAGTATTATTTCTTTCAGCCAACTCCTACTATAGGCAGGGGAATGATTTGCCAGGGCCTCTGAACCACCGAGTAGTGTGTCATATGTGTTTTCAACGTCCTGCATTGACAGGTATGCACCATCCTTTGTCTCATTTTGTATGATGTTGATCAGTTCAATTAAACTTGCAACTTGCGTTTGATCTTGCTTTGTTCTCTGAGCTTCCTTGCTGTGATCTCTCTGGGAGTGGAAGACGTGCTTGGTCCAGCATGACTTATGGTACTGCACATCCATTGCATGCGCGTCACCATCAGCTATCAAGTGCTGTATCTAGTTCTTAGCTTAGGATCTTTGCAAGATTTCATTGTTCTCTTCAGGGCTTGTACAGAATTTGCAGTTCTTACAGTGAACAGTTTTTCATTACCTCTCTCCTGGCAAAAGAAACACAGATCCTCGTCCAAGGGCCGTGTTGAAGATTTGGTGAAAGATGAGGAAGCAGTCTCCTTCGTCGCATCATCAGCACTTTTTGACCTGCGCCCTCTCACTCTTGGTGTGTGTGATTACCTAATTGTGTTTACGGGAAAGAGCCCAAAGCTCGTATCTTCCCGTCTCCTCATCGGTTCCATTTTATACTTAGTGATACTTATCATACCTGTCCTTAAAACTATGGATTGAGATAGCATTAACTACCTCCTCGCTTAGCCAATTCCAATTATCAACTACTCTTACACTGAAAAAGTATTTTCTTACATCCTGCAAAGAAGTTTTCTTACCAAGCTTCAAACTATGACCTCTAGTTCTAGAGCCAGCCATATCAAAATATCGATCCCTATCCACTCTATCATAACCATGAAGGAATTTAAAGACTGTCACCATATCCCCCCTCACTCTTCTAGCTTCCAGTGATGGTAAGTCTAATTCCCTCAGCCTCTCATCATAACTGAGATTGCGTATTTCTGGCACCAGTTTCGTGGCATGTCTTTGAACTTTTTCAAGCTTAGCTATGTGCTTTTTCAAGTGCGGATTCCAAAAGGGGGCTGCATATTCGAGTTTTGGCCTCACATAGGTTACATAAATATTTTTGAACATTTCCTTGTCCATGTGCCTGAAGGCTACCCTTACATTTTATAAGAATGCATATGCTGCCCTTACTATGCCATTTATATGTATTTCTGGAGACAAATCTGCCAGTATGTTTACTCCTAGAACTCTCTCATTTTCTGTCTCTTGAAGTTGTACTCCAGCCACCGAGTAGTCAAGCTTGGGCCTTCTTGCACTTGTACCCATTCTCATTTCCTTACATTTTGAAGTATTGAATTTCATTAGACACTTTTCTGACCACTCATGCAGATTATTTAGATCCTCCTGAAGTTCTCTACCATTGTTCTCGTTTTTTACTTTCTTCACAATCTTTGCATCATCTGCAAACATATTCATAAATGAATTTACAGACTCTGGTAGGTCATTTACATAAACAAGGAACAAAAGTGGCCCTAAAACTGAACCCTGTGGAACTCCACTACTAACTCTTCTCCATTCAGACACTGAGTGTCTTACTCTAACCCTCTGTTCCCTTCCTTCTAAGTAAGTTTTTATCCATTCCAAAACATTTCCACCTATTCTAGCCATTGATTGTAGCTTCCTAATAAGCCTCCCATGTGGAACAGTGTCAAATGCTTTCTGGAAGTCTAGGAATATGCAATCTGCCCAGCCCTCTCTTTCCTGTAAGATTTGGCTTACCTCATCATAAAATTCTAATAAGTTTGTTACTGTTGATCTACCTTCTCTGAAGCCATGTTGCCTCACTGACAAAAAGTTGAAGGATTCCAAGTGAAGAGAGATATGTTTCCTTAGTAGTTTCTCCATAACTTTGCAAACTATGCTGGTCAAGGAAACTGGTCTATAGTTCAGAGCCGTATCCCTCCTTCCCTTTTTGAAGATATGTATCACATTTGCTTGTTTCCAGCATCTTGGAATCTCCCCTGACTCCAGTGACTTTTGAAATATGATACTTAGTGCCACTGATATTGAGTTTGCGCATTTTTTAAGCACATGAGGGTATATGTCATCAGGACCTGTAGCTTTATGAACATCTAAATCCATCAGCGCTTTGCATACTTCTGTGGCTGTAAGGTTGATGTTCTCTAATACCGGCCCTTGAGCTTCTATCACTGCAATCTGAGGGGGTGGGGTATTTTCTACTGTAAATAATGACTGAAACTCCTTGTTCAATTCTTTGCAGATCTCTTCATCCGTCTTAGTGATGCTTCCATCCGCTCTCTTTAGCCTTAAAACCTGTTCTTTTACCTTCAGTTTTCCTCTGATAAAGCTGTGGAAAAGCTTGGGATTTTCTTTAGCCTTCCTGGTGATGTCCCTCTCGTAGTCTCTCTCTGCCTCTCTCCTTTTACTTAGGTAGTCATTTCTTGCTCTTTTGTAGGTTTGCCAAGCATTTATGTTTTTTCTCCTCCTATACCTCTTCCAGCATTTGTCTCTCCACTCCTTAGCTCTTTTACACCCATTATCGAACCATTTCTCTCTGGCATGAATTACACCTACTTTGGTGACAGGTATGCAGCAATCTACTATCTTCCCATATTTCTCACAAAAAATGTCATACATTTCTTGTACAGATTTGTTGTAAAATAAGGTTCTCCAGTCACGAACTGCAAAAAGCTCATTCATTTTGATGTGATCTCCTTTCGGATAGTTCCTCCTCATGTCCTCAGTGCCTCTACTCTCAGGAAGAATATCTTCAATGATATACTCCATCAACAACACACAGTGGTCACTCTTTCCAATTGGTGGTACATACTCAATTTTTTCAATAGCCAACACATTATCTGTGAACACTAGATCAAGTAGTGATGGCTCATCCCCACCCCTGGCCCTTGTTGGTCCCATTACATGTTGGTGTAGGAAATTCCCTTGTACGCAATCTAGGAATCTTGCCCCGAATGAGTCCTCACCACTGTGTGGGTCAAGATTTATCCAATCTATCTCTTTATGATTAAAGTCTCCCATAATCAAAATCCTACATTTTTTTTCCCGTGCCATGTTAACAACTGAGTTTATGACTTCAATAGTACCTATATGACTTTCCTCATAAACTTCAAGCCTATTTTGGTTCCTTGGTGGGTTGTATACAACAGTTATTATAATGCTCTCTGACCCAGTATTTATGCGAGCAACAAGAAATTCCTTGAACTCACTTTCTATAGCCAAGTTTATTTCTTCAACTTGAATCCTTTCACTTATGAGCAGTGCTATCCCTCCACCAGTCCTCTCAGATCTTTCAACCCTTAGTATTCTGAAGCCCTTAGGAAAAACTGTGACACTGTTTATGTCCTCACTCAACTTAGTCTCTGTAATTGCTACTATATCTGCCTTACTGTTGTGAATCCTATCTTTTAATTCTACTGCCTTACCAGCTAATCCATCAGCATTTGTGTATAACAATCTTAATGAGGCCCCATCCCCTGATCTTCTGTCATTATCTTCTTTATCTCCCCTTTGTCTGGAAGAACTCTGTAATGAAAATTTTTCTTCTCTTCTTCATTTCTTTCATCATTTAACCTTCTTGCCTCTTGCAACAAGTTTTTGATCTTTCCCATCTCTTCCTGTGTTCTGTGTGTCCCAGTCAGTATGGAATGCTCATGTTGGTCACACGCACGTTTGCTCTGGATCGGGTTGGTGATACTGGCATAGCACACACGATGCCACACTGCTCAATCTTGTTGCAGAGTGTCTTGCATGCAGTCGGCAAGTCGCTTCTGTAGTACAACACACTCAGCTTCGTGTAAGTTTGCCCGCTCCTTGACTGATTCCAGAAGACAGTTATAAGAGCTCACTCTTGGTTGCAGCACTAAACTCCCAGCTTCCTTCTGGCACACAATGCAGATTTTGTAGTCTGTAGTTTTGGACGAGCATCCTGGTATAAGTTGGGGCATTTCACTCATGGTTTAAGCAGTCTTCACCATAAACCTGAAGCAAAGAAAAAACCATGCATTAGAAGCAGACAGTTTGGGCATTACTTTTTCATTTTGTCTTAAAAAAGAATATTAATCCAATCCACAGTGCCAGAAGTAATATGTAGCCCATTATGGGTTGTTTCATTGGATTCCTTGCCCCTGAAATTGTATGCTTAGGCACCAAAATCATAAGACTATGAGCACTAGAAGTGGAAATAATGTGAAATACATACGAAAAATGGCCGCCATTTTGAACATCCAAGATGGCCACCAAAGCATATTTGTAAAAAATGTAAACATTGATTTTGTGGTTCAGAAGGTTGTAAAGTTTCTAAAAATGTATAGTTTTGCAAATCTTCAAAAAATATCAACGAAATCCATATTTGGTACATTGGGAACTGGACTATCTTCTGTCTTTTGTGGAAAAGTTATATTAAAAAAAACTAACTTTAAATTCGTAATTAGAATGCAAATTTAATAGTAACAGCAACGTTTAACCATTTATAGATGCAACATTCCACAGCCTATGACCAAAACTAATATTGTCTAATGTTGTTTTCCTCTTTCAAACCTGAAGAAGACACGAATGAGTGAGTATATAAGATAATAGGCCATCAATGCAACTACACATAGAAAATAACGCTATATTTCGGGTTCTAACTGGACCCCTTCTCAAGCACAAGTGAATGTATAAAGTAACAATGATAGAGGGAGTAAAAAACAAAAAGGACTCAGGAGACCTGAGGGAATTAAAAATTTAAGATAGTAACACAGGTCTGATCCAAAAGAAATAATACCCTCAATCAAAGAAAACCGACAAAAAGTTATTAACATTAGAATATGTTAATCTCACATCACGAATATAGATTGTTCAGTATATATATATATATATATATATATATATATATATATATATATATATATATATATATATATATATATATATATATATATATATATATATATATATATATATATATATATATATATATATATATATGCATATATATATATATATACATATATATATATATATATATATATATATATATATATATATATATATATATATATATATATATATATATATATATATATATATATATATATATATATATATATATATATATATATATATATATATATATATATATATATATATATATATATATATATATATATATATATATATATATATATATATATATATATATATATATATATATATATATATATATATATATATATATATATATATATATATATATATATATATATATATATATATATATATATAAATATATAAATATATATATATATATATATATATATATATATATATATATATATATATATATATATATTATATATATATATATATATATATATATATATATATATATATTAATAACACTGAACTGTTTACATACAGTCTAAAATGGTAGGAAAAGCTCATTAAATAAAACAATGAAAATATACAAATAAAAAGTGCATATATATATATATATATATATATATATATATATATATATATATATATATATATATATATATATATATATATATATATATATATATATATATATATATATATATATATATATATATATATATTTATATATATATATATATAACCTAGTTCTTAGAATAACGCGAAGATAGGTTCTAAGAAGTGCCGCATATTGTAATTTTCGCGTAATGTAACGAGTCATTTTCCATAAGAAACAATGATAATGGGCATATATACGTTCCACAACTGTACATAGACACACTATGCCAAAATTATAAGATAAGTAAAACATATCTTATAAGTACATAGCAAAGCAGGAAGACCTGTAGTTATTTATATTAACATGCAAATAGTGCACAGTATAAAAGATATACAGATTTAAAGGTTGCCGGTGTTTCAGTTCCGATATCCATCTGAGATGCTCCTCAGAATGTCAGCCGGGGCAAGCCCCAACCCCCCACTGTGGTGCCCATCCACAGCAGTAACCTTCCCAGTAAACAGCTTAAACTATCGGTCCTGAGTGGGAACCAATCTGTCGACCTCTCGAATGCAAGGCCAGCGCGTTACCACGGTACTAGCCAGAGGGCTAGTAAACAAATTAATGCACTCTATTATGCGGTGGGCAACAGGCATACACTGGGACGTGCATGGTGGCGGTGAGCACGATGATGCAAATGTTTTGCCGCCTCCGTATCAGCTGATGCACCTCGCACACTATTTTTCTGACGATATTATATCACAAGTTTGTTTGCTGATTGTTTTTAATGCTTTTTTTCCATTATCTTCATAATATCCGATCACATTAAGCAGTAGAAGAGGAGGAGGATGCGGGAGAAGGAACCTCTATCTGCAAACGTTTTGCCGCTTCCATGTCAATTGATACACCCTCGCATGCTATTTCCCTGGCGATATTATGCCAAAAGTTTGTTTGTTGTCTTTTTTCAATTATCTTCATAATATTTGATCGTATTAAGCAGTAGAAGAGGAGGAGGAGGAGGAGGAGGAAGAACGAACCTCTATCTGCATGTGTTTTGCCACCTCCGTATCAGCTGATGCACCCACGCACGCCATTTCCCTGACGATATTATATTGCAAGTTTGATTGCTGTTTGTTCTTAATGCTTTTTTCCATTATCTTCATAATATCCGATCACATTAAGCAGTAGAAGAGGAGGAGGATGCGGGAGAAGGAACCTCTATCTGCATGCGTTTCGCCACTTCCGTATCAGTTGATACACCCTCGCACGCTATTTCCCTGGCGATATTATGTCCAAAGTTTGTTTGCTGTTTGTTATTAATGCTTTTTTTCAATTCTCTTCATAATATTCGATCGTATTAAGCGGTAGAAGAGGAGGAGGAGGAGGAAGAACGAACCTCTATCTGCATGTATTTTGCCGCCTCCGTATCAGCTGATGCACCGACACACGCCATTTCCCTGACGATATTATATTGCAAATTTGATTGCTGTTTGTTCTTAATGCTTTTTTTCCATTATCTTCATACTATCTGATCACATTAAGCGGTAGAAGAGGAGGAGCATGGCGGAAAAGTGCCTCCAAGGCGGTCAATTATTTACTATAATGAAAAAAAAATTCAAATTTTTTGCATGGGCGTTATTCGCGAATTTCATATTTCTTACTAATATTTTTTAGGGGCGTTATTCCATTTTCACGGATTACAAACACATAAAAAGCAAACTAGGTGTGTATATATATATATATATATATATATATATATATATATATATATATATATATATATATATATATATATATATATATATATATATATATATATATATATATATATATATATATATATATATATATATATATATATATATATATATATATATATATATATATATATGTTCCGGTTTTACGTCACAGATTCCCTTTTCAACCAAGGGCTAGGATGGTTGCCTTCTTCCGAAGGACTTGTTTTGGCGGAAAAGTGCCTCCGAGGCGGTCGATTATTTACTATAATGAAAAAAAAAAAATTATTTTCTTTTTTTTTGCATGAGCGTTATTCGCAAATTTCGTATTTCTTACTAATATTTTTTAGGGGCGTTATTCCAATTTCACGGATTACAAACACATAAAAAGCAAACTAGGTGTGTGTGTATATATATATATATATATATATATATATATATATATATATATATATATATATATATATATATATAGATATATATATATATATATATATATATATATATATATATATATATATAGTATATATATATATATATATATATATATATATATATATATATATATATATATATATATATATATATATATTATATATATATATATATATATATATATATATATATATATATATATATATATATATATATATATATATATATATATATATATATATATATATATATATATATATATATATATATATATATATATATATATATATATATATATATATATATATATATATATATATATATATATATATATATATATATGTATATAATATATATATATATATATATATATATATATATATATATATATATATATATATATATATATATATATATATATATATAAATATATATACATATACAGTGATCCTTCGCTCTATCGTGATTCTTCTCTCACGAATTCACTGGATCGCGATTTTTTGGGGCAATTTTTTTTTGGGGGGGTATATGCAAAAATATTAAAATATTAAAAAAATATAAATTATTTTATTGATAAAAAAAAAATATTTCCCAGCCTACGAATAATAAAACAGTAAAAAATTGTAAAAAAAAACATAAATTTGAACATGTAACTCTGCACCATAGAAAGTACGATACCGGTATCAGTGTTTCAGAAAACGCAAAGGGTCGCACCTATGTGAGCTAGCATATATTAAAATTTCCAGTAGTTTCATGATTTTATTGATAAAAAAAACGTATTTCTTAGCCTAAGAATAATAAAACAGTAAAAAATAGTAAAAAACATAAATACTAACAGTATTGCACCATGTAAAATACGATACCGGTATCAGCGTTTCAGAAAACGAAAAGGGTTACACCTACGTGAGCTAGTACATATTGAAATTTTCATTATTTTATTGATAAAACAAGTATTTCCTAGCCTAAGAGTAATAAAACAGTAAAAAAATAGTAAAAAACATAAATTTAGATATATAACTCACAGTATCGCATCATGTGAAATACTGTCTGATAGCGTACAATGTATTGGGGTCGCACCTACGTGAGCAAGCATATATTAAGATTTCCAGTAGTTTCATGATTTTATTGATAAAAAAAACGTATTTCTTAGCCTAAGAATAATAAAACAGTAAAAAATAGTAAAAAACATAAATACTAACAGTATTGCACCATGTAAAATACGATACCGGTATCAGTGTTTCGGACAAAGACTCGCACCTACGTGAGATAGTTCATGGAATGCTATTAGCTGAAAGAGTGAGAGACGACGAATCACAGAATTGTTTTTCTGTATGTTCTGTATCATGGGGTCTAATTGGCTTTTTCATTGAAGTTTGGTTCTCCCACCATCTTCCATTGTCTCACCTCACTCGTTCAGTCTAACTCACGTGTTCGCCGTTCACATTGTGCTTATTAATACGTTTTGCTTGTGATTTTTTTACTCGCATATTTCAACCTTTGCAATGCCTCCCAAGCATGCTTCATCTTCTAAGGTTTCTGGTAGTGAGCCTAAGTGGCAAAGGAAGATGTTAACCATAACAGATAAGGTGAAACTCTTAGATATGCTGAAAGAAGGAAAAAGGTTTACGGATGTCGGCCGCTATTTTGGCCTCAATGAATAACAGCTGTAAAGCTGTTATTGGCTGTGGAATAATTTCCTCTTGAGTCTACAAGCATCATTACCACCTCATTCACGGTAAGTTTACCTATCACGTATATATAAATTTATGCTGCATGCTGTTATTTATAAAGTAAAGGGTGGTTTTTTAACAGTGCAGGGAGTGTTTATACAGTAAACGTAAAAATAATTGTAAAATACCTGTGTACTTGAGTATGTCATGTCATTACCACCTCATTCTCAGTAAGTTTATCTATCACTTTCATATATATTTACGCATACATGCTGTTATTTATGAAGTAAAGGGTGGTTTGTTAACAGTACAGGGAGAGTTTATACAGTTTAGACAGTGTAAGCGTAAAAATAAATTAAAATATCTATGTACATATAGGGTGATCCTAATTCGCGCAAATTCCTCTATCGCGCCGGGTCCTAGAACCTAACCTTCGTGATAAACGAAGGATCACTGTATATATATATATATATATATATATATATATATATATATATATATATATATATATATATATATATATATATATATATATATATATATATATATATATATATATATATATTCCAGTTTTACGTCACGGATTCCCTTTTCAACCAAGGGCTTGCGAAGGAATTGTTTTGACAGATGTAACTGTTACCCTGAGTGCATGTCCTTGCTAACCTCAGACCATGATGGGGCGCGAAACCTCGACCTGATGCCTCAGAGTTGCGGAGGCTACCGTTTGAGCCATGGTGACTAATATATATATATATATATATATATATATATATATATATATATATATATATATATATATATGTATATATATATATATATATATATATATATATATATATATATATATATATATATTATATATATATATATATATATATATATATATATATATATATATATATATATTACAAAACTAATACATATTAAGCCATAGTTACATATTACTGGATTACACCTCAACCTATTTCATTATATATATATATATATATATATATATATATATATATATATATATATATATATATATATATATATATATATATAATGAAATAGATTGAGGTGTAATCCAATAATATGTAACTATGGCTTAATATGTATTAGTTTTGTAATAATTTGATAGTTTAGGCAATGAGTTTTGTTAGTTACATTTCTTAATATAGATTAATAAAGGCAGTAATTATTGTCTAACTTATCCCCTGTGTGATATCTCCTTGCCAAGTAAATACAAATCAGATTCTTTAAGGTTGTTAGTATGCTATGTTGTCATTTACAATTCTGTAATTTCCTAATAATACATGCACAAAATTCTTCCAACATACTTCTTGTCTCATTGCGCAATCATGTTAGCCAAATTTCTTCTTCAGTCATCCATTGGTTGATTTATGAGTTTCTATCTACAACCTTATGATGAGCAGTTGTTCAGACCATCTAACTTTATATCTTCCCCTTCTCTATCAGCTCAGTTTTCTGGTTTTAAAGCTCTTCTTTCATTCCAAGTGTTCCCTTGGGGTTGTTAACAGTTCACCATTTGAGGCTTAGGAAATAATTCTTAATTAGTTTTATGTGTTATTTAACAATACATTTTCATCCTCATTCAAGATAATATGAAATTAATTTCTTTACATGAGTGATATGAGTTGAAAGAAGAGATTAGAGAGGCACTTCCCTAGTTTGTATCTCATATTCTCCATACTCATGCATAGCATACTGTGCTTATTACAGATATGGAATCAACTTGGAAGAAGAGACAAAATTAGCTGAAGCCATGAGAAGTGGAGAATTTGACAATCAACCTCGTAATATTGATCTTTCTCTGCGATTCCAGTCCATCATCATTCGAGAACCAGAAGGTAAGTCTTATTGTAGAAAATATATGATATAGATATTTAAGGACAAAGAAATATAACATGGGGTAATCTTCCTTAAAAGAAATAATAGAAAAAAAGGTTGAGGTAAGGAAACATGAAATGTCATAAGAATCTTACCAATAACAAAACTAGTTCTGATATAGTATTTTAGCCATAGACATGAGAGTATGAATCATAGGATCGTAATTAAAAAATGAGGAAAGTAGCATAGAAAAAAGAGGGGAACTGTGTGTTGATGAGGGGAGGCAAAAATCAGCATAGAGACATAATAATCAGAGCAATTGCTACACTCCATAGTACCACTTACAGAGGTTGTTGCCAGTTTTTGTCAAATTTTCAAGTACTGTACTTTGGATAATATTAAGTTATAATCAAATTGAACTTTATTAACTGATAGGCATCTAAGACTGAGTTGCGTAAAGACTCTCAGCTTATCTTACTCAAGTATGGTCTTCTTCTCTGAGGAACTATGGACAATCCTTTGTTGTCGCCCTTGATATTTCTAAGGGTTTTGACAGAGTCTGGCACAAGGCTCTGTTGGCCAAACTCCCTGCCTATGGCTTTACCCCTTCTTTCTGTTCTCTGATTTCCAGTTTTCTTTCTGACCGTTTTATATCTGTAGTTGTTGATGGTGCGACATCTAGCCCTTTCTCTGTTACCAGTGGTGTTCCACAAGGCTCTGTTCTTTCACCTCTCTGTTCCTTCTCTTCATCAGTGATCTTCTACAATCTCCATCTTCCTCTCTTCGTCATGCCTTTGCTGATGATTCTACCCTTCACTTTTCCTCTGCCTTTTCTTCACAACCTTCATCTGCTACTCGTAATCAGTCTCGTATTACTCTTTCTTCTACTCTCAACTCCGATTTGCAGAGGTGTATCTGAGTTGGCCACTCAAAATATAGTTAACTTCAATGCCTCCAAGACACAGTTTCTGACTATCTCTTACTCTTCTTCTCCTTCTGATAACTCATTGTCTTTGAAACTAACGAAATTTACCCTCCTAATTATATCAATATATTAGGAATCCATATAGCCTTTAACTTGTCTTGGAGGAATCACATAATCCAAATTTCTAAATCTTCATCCAAAATTTTTTTTTTTTTTTTTCATTTTCGTCATTACTTTTCCTCCTTACAGTTACTTAAAATTTATAAAGATCTTATCCGTTCCTGCTTAGAATACTGCTCACACATCTAGGGTGCTTCTTCTTATACTTATCTCCTTGATAGGGTTGAATCTAAGGCAGTCAGACTCATTAATGATCTTTCCCTTACTTCTAACCTGGATTCTCTTTCTCTTCGCCATAAGGTATCTTCCCTTTCTCTTTTCTATCGCTGCTCTGATGAGTTGGCGAGTTGCATCCCTCCCCTACTGCCGAGTCCGCGTAACACTCGCCAAGCGGCCTCATCTCACAGGTACTGTGTGGAGATTTGTAGCTCGCGGATTGGTCGGTGCAGCGACTGCTTCTTTCCATCTGTCTCCAGACTCTGGAACTCTCTTCCTCCTTCTGTCTTTCCTAATTCTTATGACCTATCATTCTTCAAAAAGCAGATCTATCGTCATCTCAGGGCCTAGTCTTCCATATCTCTGGGTCCTCTGTACTTTGACTGTTTTTTCTGTCTGTCGTTTTCCTCTGTGTGATATTTTTGTTTTAAGATTGTAACACCGGGACAGGCAGAAACTGCCCTCGTCAATAAAGGCCCGGAAACGAGAAAATACCAAGATGAAGGAAAAGATAAAGGTTAAGGACAATGCAGAGATGAGGTAATATCACACAAAGGAAAACGACAGACAGAAAAAGCAGTCAAAGTACAGAGGACCCAGAGATATGGAGGGCTAGGCCCTGAGATGACAATAGATCTGCTTTTTGAAGGATTAAAGTTCATAAGAATTAGGAAAGACAGAAGGAGGAAGAGAGTTCCAGAGTCTGGAGGTAGAATGGAAGAAGCAGTAGGTGCACTGACTAATCCATAAGCTACACATCTCCACACAGTACCTGTGTAATGAGGCCGCTTGGCGAGTGTTACGCGGACTCGGCAGTGGGGGAGGGATGCAGCTCGCCAACTCATCAGAGCAGCGATGGAAGTAGTAGCGATAGAAAAGAGAAAGGGAAGATACCTTAGAGCGAAGAGAGAGAGAATTCAGATTAGAAGTAAGAGAAGGATCATTTATGAGTCTGACTGCCTTAGATTCAACCCTATCAAGGAGATAAGTAAAGGAAGAAGCACCCCGGATGTGTGAGCAGTATTCTAAGCAGGGACAGATAAAACCTTTATAAATTTTAAGTAACTGTAAAGAGGAAAAGGAATGACGGAAACGAAACAAAAACCCCAATTTTTTGGATGAAGATTTAGAAATATGGATTATGTGATTCCACCAAGACAAGTTAGAGGCTATATGGATTCCTAATATGTTGATAGAATTAAGAGGGTAAATTTCGTTAGTTTCAAAAATAATAGGGTTATCAGGAGGAAAAGAAGATAAAGAGATAGCCAGAAACTGTGTCTTGGAGGCATTGAATTTAACTAAATTTTGAGTGCCCCGCTCAGATACTCTCTGCAAATCGGAGTTAAGAGTAGAAGAAAGAGTGATACGAGTGGCAGATGAAGGTTGTGAAGAAAAGCCAGAGGAAATGTGAAGGGTAGAATCGTCAGAAAGGGCATGAAGAAGATAGGAAGATGGAGATTGTAGAAGATCACTGATGAAGAGAAGCAACAGAGTAGGTGAAAGTACAGAGCCCTGTGGTACACCACTGGTAACAGAGAAAGGCTAGATGTCGCACCACCAACAACTACAGATATAAAACGGTCAGAAAGAAAACTGGAAATCAGAGAACAGAAAGAAGGGGTAAAGCCATAGGCAGGGAGTTTGGCCAACAGAGCCTTGTGCCAGATTCTGTCAAAAGCCTTAGAGATATCAAGGGCGACAACAAAGGATTCCCCATAGTTCCTTAGAGAAGATGACCATACATGAGTAAGATAGGAAAGGAGATCACCAGTGGATCTTGCTTTGTGGAAGCCGTACTGGTGATCTGAGATAAATGAGTTAGATTCAAGACATTTCAAGAAATGAGCATTGAGTAAAGTTTTGGAAACATTAGCAATAGAGGAGGTTAGGGCAATAGGTCGGTAGTTTGAAGTAATAGAGTGGTCACCCTTCTTAGGAACAGGTTGAACTACAGCATGCTTCCAAGATGAAGGATAGATACTGGTTGACAGAATGAGGCGAAAAAGACGGCAAAGCACAGGAGCCAGTTCATCTGCAAACTCCTTAAGGAACCTTGCAGGGATACCATTGTGAGCAGATGCCTTGTTCGTCTTTAGTGAGCGAAGAACCTTATGAACTCTGCGTGAAGAAAGGAAAAGAGAGGGCATAGGGTTAGAGAGGGTTAAATATTGAGGAACAGGTGTACTGGAATCGTCTATTGAAGAGTTGGCAGAAAAATGAGAGCCAAAGAGAGTGGCTTTGTCAGTGGGAGAGCAAGCTGTAGAACCATGAGAATGAATGTGAGGGGGAAAGCTTGAGTTACAGAAGTTTTTGGAGAGGTTTTTGGCTAAGGACCAGAAGCATTTGTCAGTGGGAGAGGAGTTAAGGTCATCAACTTTCCTTCTTATAAAGGAAACCTAAGACCTCCGAATCTGAGCGTTACAGCGATTCCTAGCTACAGTAAAAGCAGAGCGAGTTAAATCAGAAGGATAGGCTTGGTAAGATTGGTGTGCCCGATTCCTGGCCTGGATAGCCATGGAGCAGGCACGGTCAAACCAATGTTTAGGGGGAGAGAAAGTTTTTGTAGAAGAGATGGTGTACGCCTCCATTCCCGCGGTCATGATCTCTGCAACATTTAGAGCTACCTGATCAGGGTTGCGGGACCAAAAGCAGTAGCCATCCCAAGGGAAGTAAAAGAGGAAGTTACACAAATTTCCAATTTGGGTACGCTCAAAGTGCCAAAGACGGCGCTGATTAGGAGGGATTGGTGGAAGGGGAGTGAAAATGGAAGAGACTGAGATCATTGAGTGGTCAGATTTACCAAGAGGGGAAAGCACAGAATAAGAGTAGTTTGAAGGGTTAGAAGTAAAAAATATGTCAAGAGTGTTTGCTGCATGTTCGTGACGATCAAGAACACGAGTAGGTTGTTTGATAATTTGCTCCAGATCGTGAGTAATAGAGAAAACAAGGGCCTTGCTTCCTCCCCCATCAGTGTGAGAAGAATGAAGCCACTCATTGTGGTGTACATTGAAGTCGCCAATGTAGAGAACTTCGGCATGTGGGTGAGAAGATAGCAAGGACTCATTGCACAAGGACAGATATTCAAAGAAAGACACAAACTCAGTGGAGTTTGGAGAACAGTAGCAGAAGCAAAGGAAGATGGTGGTAGTGGAGAGATAGACTTTTAGCCAGAGAACATCAAAGTCGGGAGATTCAAGGTCCATGAGCCTCACAGTAGGAGTGTTAATGTTGCAGTAGGCACAGATCCCACCTTTGGAACGAAAACGAGTATACAGATCTCTGCCTTGTCCTTAATCTTTTTCTTTTCCCTAATCTTGGTGTTTTCTTGTAGCCGGGCCTTTATTGATTAGGGTAGTTTTTGCCTGTCCTGGTGTCACACTTAAAAGTATTAGATTAAAAGATGCCGTTGTACAGTATACATAAGTCAACCAAGTACCCAGGCACCACCAAAGTTATAGGTAAACAACTAGAAGTAATTTACATCACACTCATTGTGTCAGTTATTTTATTCTGGGGGAAATGCACACAAGAAGGCAATAAATTGCTAAAAATATAAAAATTCACTGAGAGCATATGATCTAACAAATACCAAGCATCTTGAAAAGGGAGTAAATGCGAGTCTTGATAACAACTAATGTCGATGGTTTACAGGTATCTACAAATAAAACCTCCACTTTGTATTGAATAGGTGGAATGTTACTTAAAACTTATTACAGAGCTTGGGAAGTACTTACCATTGTTATCAAATTGGTAATAGTGGGGGACAAAGAGTTTAGCACTTATAGTCTTTCTATCTTATAAGAAGTTTCTAAAAGGGATTGGAGAGGGGTGTTCTCCCAATCCCTCCTTCCCTGAATTATTATTGCCACATAGCAACTAGCAGAAAATATAGCCCTGCTGCTCTATTTCTTTTGTTTCAGTTGTGACCGCCCTGGTGAACCAAGTGGTTTATGATGCATCATTTATAAAGAAAAAATTGAGGGGAAAACCAGGACCGTAGTCCTCTCTCCAGTAACAGTTCTCTACCTAAGTATAAAGAGAATTCATTAATACACCCTAGAACAAATTTAGATCATCCCAGGATGTTAGTACATAATAAGAGATATACATAATCTACAATTAATCATAGTAGGCTGGCCCATGGCACCAGCTACCCGTTGTGATACTACAAATGAAGGTCTTTTGGACTTGAATAAAACTGGCCAGGACAGCCCCATTTTAATCTTCTTTCATTTATGGCTCTTTTCATATGCCTACATCTACACTGAATATTTTGATGTATTTATTACACATCTCTTAGTATCTCTTCACAACTAACAAGTCACAATACCCCCCCCCCATGCCTGTTTCTCTCTGTTTTATGTTTTCTTGTTGTCCGGGCCCGATGAGGGTAATTTTTTTATGCTCAACATTTTATCACTCATAAAAAAAAGTATAGAAAAGTCCTATTTATAATGAATATATTGTAAGATCGACTGGACATTATTGAGATACGGTATAAACACTTGTATTGCATGAAATTTATTTTTAAATTTGAATACAAATATTTTACATATCAGTTATATTAATAAATTAAGTAATACCACAAAAATTATAACGCAATAACATAATTGCAATACATATAGTATAGTAATTAAGTATCTTCTGAAATCTAGACTGCACCATTTTAGTATTTCTTTATCTTTCATTAAAAAAAAATACACAAAACAAGTAAAGGAAACTGTTAACTAATTCGACCTCAACTAAGAGCGGTATTTACAAATTATAACATGTATCGAGGCTGTATATATTCATTTTTAGTTCATGCTTCCATCAAGCTAACAAACTTATTTACTCTTTATAGAATTACAGAAAAGCAGTCAAGCTACAGGGACTAAACTTTTTTACTTCCTTACACTAAGTAAGAAAAATAGTGAAAAAAACTTATTGTATGGTTGTATAATATGATCGCACATAAGCCTGACTCACTGTTCCTTTTCTCATTTACAGTATTTAGAATATAATGTAATTATTAAATTGAAACATCATTAGAGTAAATCTAAATTGTAGTTTCTCCATTTTCCATTCACTTATTATCGTATTTCCAATTTCTCTTTATTACTGCAGGCAATACAGATAATTTTATTTTCCAATTTTATGGTGATTCTTAAAACTAATTTAAAAGGAGTACAATTACTTAAGGGAAAATTAAATACACATACAAAACGTGCCGGAATATAAAAAGGATACTAGGAACCAATATCATATTTTTAGTACTCCTTTCAAAACTATTGCAACAAGTTTTATACCTTTAGAAATAATGTTAACTGGAGCTTATATGAATCTCATACAGATGTGTCAAAAATATGGACGACAAAAAAGTAATTTTATTCAATGATTTATTTCAGCCTACCGCAACCAATCCTTGTATGATGTCATAAACTCCAAGAACAAATGGAAAAATGTAGAATTTGTCAGAAAACTTCAGGATACAGTCGTTAATGGAGATCACAAACAACAGTGTAGCGTTAGGCAACATGCTCCACTACTGAAGAAGGTACAGTATGTGCATAAGACTCAGAGCCCTTAGGCCTAAACTGCGACACAGTGTTACGATTTTTTTTAAGTCCAGCGTGACTTTCTCAATATAAAGAGCACAATCTGTTTTCACCAAGACCCTATATAAAAATTCTGTATGAAGCTTAAATAAAAGTTTTTCTCTCTTTTTTTCTCTTTCTCTTCTTCTTTCTATTTTCTGTAAAAGGGAAAACATAAAAATGAGGTCATATCTGTCCCAAACCTCTCCCACCCATGGGTTAGGAGGAGGGGTAGCTATTAGGAGACTAAAACAGAAAATAAAGGATTTAGAGGCAATGGTTATAAGCCTTGATGATAAAATTCGGAATATGGATAGAGAAATGAAAGAGAATGAAACACTCAAAGAGGAAATAAGATTTTTGGAGAAAGCAAATAAAGCACAAGGGCAGGAGAGAAAGGAACTAGAAAAAAGAATAAAGAAGCTGGAAGAGGAAAAGAGTGAATTAGAAACCAGAATTTCTAAACAAGAAGATAAAAACAAACAGCTGAATGACAACCTAAATGAATTAGATATTAGTTCACTGCTCTCTTCTGAGCGAGACGAGATTGCAGCTTGGAATGTCCAAATTAAGGAAAACATTGAACAGTTTAGAAAAGAGCTCCAGGAGCTGAATATGTAACATGATGCCATGAAAACTTCCTTTGCTGATGCACTAAAAGGGAATGTGGCAGTAAAAGAGGCTGTAAAGGTGATGGCACTGGAAAACATACAAACAGTTGACTATAAAGAGACAGTAATCGAAAAAATGAAAGACGATGTGATGGAAAGGACAAATCCACTGATTAAACAGGCACTTGATAAAGAGAAGACAGTAGTAATCTCAGGCATAAGCGAATCCCAGGAGCCAAAATGGCAGGGGAGACTTGAAGAAAATAAAGCTAGGGTTGTAGACTTGATAAGAAAACTTGGAGTAGTTTGTGGTCCTGACGATATTGTAAACATTCACCAACTAGGCAAATATTCAAGGGAAGGAAAGCCGAGACCAACAAAAGTAACCTTTGAGAAAGGGGAAACATGTAAGGCAAATATTGTTGAGAAAAAAAAGTCTAAAAGACCTTCAAGAATTCAAAGAAGTGTTCATTAGATGAAACAGAACACGGGAAGAGATGGGAAAGATCAAAAACTTGTTGCAAGAAGCAAGAAGGTTAAATGAGGAAAGAAATGAAGAAGAGAAGGAAAGCTTTCATTTCAGAGTTCATCCAGACAAAGGGGAGATAGAGAAGATAATGAAAGAAGAGCAGGGGATAGGGCCTCATTAAGATTGTTATACACAAATGCTGATGGATTAGTTGGTAAGGCAGTAGAATTAAGAGATGGGAGTCACAACAATAATAATAATAATAATAATAATAATAATAATAATAAACTTTATTTCCATTTTACAATGGGTATTCGTCAGCCAGGACAAGCCCCAACCCCCCACTGTGATATCCACCCACAGCAGTTCCTGCCAGTAAACAGCTTAAACTCTCGGTCTTGGACGGGGACCGATCTTTCGACCTCGTGAATGCGAAGCCAGCGCGTTACCACTGTACTAGCCAGCAATTACAGAGACTGAGTTGAGTGAGGACATAAACAGTCTCACAGTTTTTCCTAAGGGCTTCAGAATATTAAGGGTTGAAAGATCTGAGAGGACTGGTGGAGGGATAGCACTGCTCATAAGTGAAAGAATTCAAGTTGAAGAAATAAACTTGGCTATAGAAAGTGAGTTCAAGGAATTTTTAGTTGCTCGCATAAATACTGTGTCAGAGAGCATTATAATAACTGTTGTATATAACCCACTAAGGAAACAGAATAGGCTAGAAGTTTATGAGGAAAGTCATATAGGTACTAGTGAAGTCATAAACTCAGTTGTTACCATGGCATGGGAGAGAAAATGTAGGATTTTTATTATGGGAGATTTTAATCATAAAGAGATAGATTGGATAAATCTTGACCCACACAATGGTGATGACTCATTCGGGGCGAGATTCCTAGATTGTGTACAAGGGAATTTCCTACACCAACATGTAATGGAACCAACGAGGGCCAGGGGTGGGGATGAGCCATCACGACTTGATCTAGTATTCACAGATAATGTGTTGGATATTGAAAAAATTGAGTATGAACCACCAATTGGAAAGAGTGACCACTGTGTGTTGTTGATGGAGTATATAGAAGATATTCTACCTGAGAGTAGAGGCACTGAGGACATGAGGAGGAACTATCTGAAAGGAGATTACATCAAAATGAATGAGCTTTTTGTAGTTATTGACTGGAGAACTTTATTTTACAACAAATCTGTACAAGAAATGTATGACATCTTTCGTGAGAAATATGGGAGGATAGTAGATTGTTGCATACCTGTCACCAAAGTAAGTGTAATTCATGCCAGAGAGAAATGGTTCGATAATGAGTGTAAAAGAGCTAAGGAGTGGAGAGACAAATGCTGGAAAAGGTACAGGAGGAGAAAAAAACATAAATGCCTGTCAAGCCTACAAAAGAGCAAGAAATGACTGCCTAAGTAAAGTAAAAGAAGAGAGGCAGAGAGAGACTATGACAGGGACATCACCAGGAAGGCTAAAAAAAATTCCAAACTTTTTTCCAGCTTTATCAGAGGAAAACTGAAGGTAAAAGAACAGGTTTTAAGGCTAAAGAGAGCGGATGGAAGCATCACTGAGACGGATGAAGAGATCTGCAAAGAATTGAACAAGGAGTTTCAGTCAGTATTTACAGTAGAAAATACCCCACCCCCTCAGATTACAGAGATAGAAGCTCAAGGGCCGGTATTAGAGAACATCAACCTTACAGCCACAGAGGTATG
The DNA here is from genome assembly GCA_037179515.1 of Halocaridina rubra. Classification (NCBI taxonomy): domain Eukaryota; kingdom Metazoa; phylum Arthropoda; class Malacostraca; order Decapoda; family Atyidae; genus Halocaridina; species Halocaridina rubra. The sequence continues at coordinate 24,874 of JAXCGZ010003795.1, read as the reverse complement.
CAAAGCGCTGATGGAGTTAGATATTCATAAAGCTACAGGTCCTGATGACATATACCCTCATGTACTTAAAAAATGCGCAAACTCAATATCAGTGGCACTAAGTATCATATTTAAAAAGTCACTGGAATCAGGGGAGATTCCAAGATGCTGGAAACAAGCGAACGTGATACCTATCTTCAAAAAGGGAAGGAGGGATATGGCTCTGAACTATAGACCAGTTTCCTTGACCAACATAGTTTGCAAAGTTATGGAGAAACTACTAAGGAAACATATCTCTCTTCACTTGGAATCCTTCACCTCTATGTCAGTGAAGCAACATGGCTTCAGAGAAGGTAGATCAACAGTAACAAACTTATTAGAATTTTATGATGAGGTAAGCCGAATCTTACAGGAAAGAGAGGGCTGGACAGATTGCATATTCCTAGACTTCCAGAAAGCATTTGACACTGTTCCACATGGGAGACTTATTAGGAAGCTCCAAGCAATGGCTAGCATAGGTGGAAATGTCTTGGAATGGATAAAAACTTACTTAGAAGGAAGGGAACAGAGGGTTAGAGTAAGACACTCAGTGTCTGAATGGAGAAGAGTTAGTAGTGGAGTTCCACAGGGTTCAGTTTTAGGGCCACTTTTGTTCCTTGTATATGTAAATGACCTACCAGAGTCTGTAAATTCATTCATGAATATGCTTGCAGATGATGCAAAGATTGTGAAGAAAATAGAAAACGAGAACAATGGTAGAGAACTTCAGGAAGATCTAAATAGTCTGCATGAGTGGTCAGAAAAGTGGCTAATGAAATTCAATACTTCAAAATGTAAGGTAATGAAAATGGGTACAAGTGCAAGAAGGCCCAAGCTTGACTACTCGATGGCTGGAGTACAACTTCAAGAGACAGAAAATGAAAGAGATCTAGGAGTAAACATACTGGCAGATTTGTCTCCAGAAATACATATAAATGGCATAGTAAGGGCAGCATATGCATTCTTATCAAATGTAAGGGTAGCCTTCAGGCACATGAACAAGGAAACGTTCAGAAATATATATGTAACCTATGTGAGGCCAAAACTGAATATGCAGCCCCCTTTTGGAATCCGCACTTGAAAAAGCATGTAGCTAAGCTTGAAAAAGTTCAGAGACCTACCATGATACTGGTGCCAGAAATACGCAATCTCAGTTACGATGAGAGGCTGGGGGAATTAGCCTTACCATCACTCGAAGCTAGAAGATTGAGGGGGGATATGGTGACAGTCTTTAAATTCCTTCATGGTTATGATAGAGTGGATAGGGATCGATATTTTGATATAGCAGGCTCTAGAACTAGAGGTCATAGTTTGAAGCTTCATAAGAAAATTTCTTTGCAGGATGTAAGGAAATACTTTTTCAGTGCAAGAGTAGTTGATAATTGGAATTGGCTAAGCGAGGAGGTAGTTAATGCTATCTCAATCCATAGTTTTAAGGACAGGTATGATAAGTATCACTAAGTAGAAAATGGAACTGATCAGGAGACGGGAAGATACGAGCTTTGGGCTCTTTCCCGTAAACACAATTAGGTAATCACATGATTTGTCTGCAAGTATGCAGTTGCGCAACCGCATATTGCTCGAAACCCGAGATTTCTACGAACCACCTGTTCACGGATGTTACCGAAAATACCCAGCTTTATAGGCAATAGAAAAAGAGCCGCTGAAAGTCTGTAATGAGTGCAATACATGAAATATATATTTTCGACTTACTATAATTTATTTAGTAAGGTATATCATTTTGATATATAATTAAATTTAAATCATGTTTATTATGTATTATTTACACTGACTTTGTTATCAAATATAAACATGAAACTTTGATATGATTTCAGAAGTTGTGTACATTTTGGCTGTCATGTGCCGCCGAATTTGCACGAGGACAGGACTGGCTGGTTTTCCTCTTGCTGCTAACCATTTCTGTGTCCATTTTCATTTTCGTCTCCCTTTTTCATTTTCTTCTTCGTACAGTGCTATGACATTTAATACAACAGCTAAAATTACACAATGCATATTATCCAACTTCTGCGTTCTTCTCGTCAACTCTTAGTGTTGTTGTATGCTCCAGCTTGGCAGTTGTCTGAATTGTTGTTTACCAGTGGGAGCCGTGTGATACACCCAATAACAATTTATTGGCTAAAATGCTACCGTTCATCACTATTTTACTTGAAAATGTGCCCGTGTGATAGGGCCTTTTAGTCTAACAAAGAGGGAGATATATGCAATTTCAATCACACTTGAGTTGTATTCTCGTCCACTAAAAGACTAGTTGTAGCCTACACAATATACTTTTATCTAGCATTTATGATTTTTATATACTGTATTAACAGTATATTGAGCAGCTGCCCTGCTAAGTACATATCTGTTTCAATATAAATTATCTATTTTTCTGTCTTATTATCCCCCTCAGTATGGTACATTTCTGAATTAATAATAATACTGTAATGACCTGAAGTACATAATTGCATTTTTCATTTACAGAAACCATCAGTAATGGCCTATCCTACCTTCACACCACTCCCAGCAACAGTTGACAAATGCAGTAGCAACACTCCAGGTAATCCCTCTAATTATCCTTGAGGATAATTAAGTCACATTTCCTACAAGTCATAAAAAGTGACTACATAGGACATGCTACATGAAGCTAACAATTCTTCCTTCCAAATAATTATCTTCATCTCTACAACAGAAACTGGAAAAAATCCACTGATTACATGTAATACTATAAAGTCCCATTGCCTTATTTCTACTGTAATGGATTGAAGAAGAGAATCAGAAGAGTAATATAGATGAGAGAAACAGTGTAATTTTTGTGTGGATAGTTAAATGAGGGAAAATGAACATGAATCTTTGAAAGAAAGCTAGAATTGAATGGATTAAAGGAATAGATGCTGGGAATGATTAAGCTACTGTTTGCAGTTAACCTTACCTTGATGGTTAATTTGAAGATAAGAAAGTTGGTGGAAATATTTACACGAGTGAGATGAACGCAATTGGTAATATGAGTGATGGATCAGAATTCGGATGGTGAAACTAGCATCATAGGAATAAAACTTGTTAGTTCAGCTCTTTAGAAATTAGCCACCTTTTGATTAGACATGAAACCAGACTGGTAGTAAGAGGGTGGAGATATTAAGCAGTGTGGCAAGTGACTCGAGTCAAATATCGACATGTGAGATGTGTCATGCCAAACCAAGCTTCATTAGTTTGGGGGCATAGTTAATCCACCAGTTTTGTATGACTATAAATATCTGAACTGAATGAGAATGAAGAGGAAAACATTTGATTTTCTGGAGATGAAATACTTTAGAGGGACTTAAAGAAACATAATGATCTGTAACTTCAAATGGGAAACTTAGTTATTTTTATAGACATGAATAGTATAAGAAATGTAGCAGAACTGCACTGAGACAATTGGCTGTCAATTATTATATTGTATTGTGGCTTGTCCAGTTTTTTGAGTTAAGTCAAGCTGAGTGTAGTTAAAATTATGTGCATTTTGAGCGATGCCTAATATGCAATGTCAGTTTAAGTGAACCTCAAACTGTTTTTTTAAAGGTACTTTGAGCGAAGTTGATAAAGATGAAATTATACTAGGTTAGGGTAGGGTAAAATAACTTTGCTAAAAATAAACTTTGCTCAAAATGACTTCGCTAAAAATTACCTTCACCCAAAATGAATGGAACCGTGATTACCTAATTGTGATTACCTAATTGTGTTTACGGGAAAGAGCCCAAAGCTCGTATCTTCCCGTCTCCTCATCGGTTCCATTTTAGACTTAGTGATACTTATCATACCTGTCCTTAAAACTATGGATTGAGATAGCATTAACTACCTCCTCGCTTAGCCAATTCCAATTATCAACTACTCTTACACTGAAAAAGTATTTCCTTACATCCTGCAAAGAAGTTTTCTTACGAAGCTTCAAACTATGACCTCTAGTTCTAGAGCCAGCCATATCGAAATATCGATCCCTATCCACTCTATCATAACCATGAAGGAATTTAAAGACTGTCACCATATCCCCCCTTACTCTTCTAGCTTCCAGTGATGGTAAGTCTAATTCCCTCAGCCTCTCATCATAACTGAGATTGCTTATTTCTGGCACCAGTTTCGTGGCATGTCTTTGAACTTTTTCAAGCTTAGCTATGTGCTTTTTCAAGTGCGGATTCCAAAAGGGGGCTGCATATTCGAGTTTTGGCCTCACATAGGTTACATAAATATTTCTGAACATTTCCTTGTCCATGTGCCTGAAGGCTACCCTTACATTTGATAAGAATGCATATGCTGCCCTTACTATGCCATTTATATGTATTTCTGGAGACAAATCTGCCAGTATGTTTACTCCTAGGTCTCTCATTTTCTGTCTCTTGAAGTTGTACTCCAGCCACCGAGTAGTCAAGCTTGGGCCTTCTTCACTTGTACCCATTCTCATTACCTTACATTTTGAAGTATTGAATTTCATTAGCCACTTTTCTGACCACTCATGCAGATTATTTAGATCCTCCTGAAGTTCTCTACCATTGTTCTCGTTTTTTACTTTCTTCACAATCTTTGCATCATCTACAAACATATTCATGAATGAATTTACAGACTCTGGTAGGTCATTTACATATACAAGGAACAAAAGTGGCCCTAAAACTGAACCCTGTGGAACTCCACTACTAACTCTTCTCCATTCAGACACTGAGTGTCTTACTCTAACCCTCTGTTCCCTTCCTTCTAAGTAAGTTTTTATCCATTCCAAAACATTTCCACCTATTCTAGCCATTGAGTGCAGCTTCCTAATAAGTCTCCCATGTGGAACAGTGTCAAACGCTTTCTGGAAGTCTAGGAATATGCAATCTGCCCAGCCCTCTCTTTCCTGTAAGATTTGGCTTACCTCATCATAAAATTCTAATAAGTTTGTTACTGTTGATCTACCTTCTCTGAAGCCATGTTGCCTCACTGACAAAAAGTTGAAGGATTCCAAGTGAAGAGAGATATGTTTCCTTAGTAGTTTCTCCATAACTTTGCAAACTATGCTGGTCAAGGAAACTGGTCTATAGTTCAGAGCCGTATCCCTCCTTCCCTTTTTGAAGATAGGTATCACATTTGCTTGTTTCCAGCATCTTGGAATCTCCCCCGACTCCAGTGACTCCTTAAATATGATACTTAGTGCCACTGATATTGTGTTTGCGCATTTTTTAAGCACATGAGGGGATATGTCATCAGGACCTGTAGCTTTATGAACATCTAAATCCATCAGCGCTTTGCATACCTCTGTGGCTGTAAGGTTGATGTTCTCTAATACCGGCCCTTGAGCTTCTATCACTGCAATCTGAGGGGGTGGGGTATTTTCTACTGTAAATACTGACTGAAACTCCTTGTTCAATTCTTTGCAGATCTCTTCATCCGTCTCAGTGATGCTTCCATCCGCTCTCTTTAGCCTTAAAACCTGTTCTTTTACCTTCAGTTTTCCTCTGATAAAGCTGTGGAAAAGCTTGGGATTTTCTTTAGCCTTCCTGGTGATGTCCCTCTCATAATCTCTCTCTGCCTCTCTCCTTTTACTTAGGTAGTCATTTCTTGCTCTTTTGTAGGTTTGCCAGGCATTTATGTTTTTTCTCCTCCTATACCTTTTCCAGCATTTGTCTCTCCACTCCTTAGCTCTTTTACACCCATTATCGAACCATTTCTCTCTGGCATGAATTACACCTACTTTGGTGACAGGTATGCAGCAATCTACTATCTTCCCATATTTATCACAAAAGATGTCATACATTTCTTGTACAGATTTGTTGTAAAATAAGGTTCTCCAGTCAATAACTGCAAAAAGCTCATTCATTTTGATGTAATCTCCTTTCGGATAGTTCCTCCTCATGTCCTCAGTGCCTCTACTCTCAGGAAGAATATCTTCAATGATATACTCCATCAACAACACACAGTGGTCACTCTTTCCAATTGGTGGTTCATACTCAATATTTTCAATATCCAACACATTATCTGTGAACACTAGATCAAGTAGTGATGGCTCATCCCCACCCCTGGCCCTTGTTGGTTCCATTACATGTTGGTGTAGGAAATTCCCTTGTACGCAATCTAGGAATCTTGCCCTTGTTGGTTCCATTACATGTTGGTGTAGGAAATTCCCTTGTACGCAATCTAGGAATCTTGCCCGGAAAAGATTGTGGTTGTGGTGTAGATGAGCGTAGTTGTTGTTAGACATTAGTTATTAATTGTGGTTTTGGTTTCTTTAATGGTTTTGTTTGGTTTTGTCACCGAATTTGAGGCAGTATAATCTGTAAGATTTTGATTAGAGTATTGACCATGAGTGGCTTGGCGTGACATGGTAAAAGGAATAGGGATAGTAGTGCTGGAAGGTTATGCATCAAGTCGTTGGCAGAATTAGAGGCAAAGACAGTGGATATAGGTGGAAGATGTGTTGACTCTTGTCCGTTACTTGCTTGGTTTGTGCTGGTTTATAAAGCTACTTAGGTAGGTGTTTTTGCTCATAGTGGACTCCATTATTCAGTGCTCTATATCCTCCTTTTTTACCACAGTGATTGACATAACATCCAGTACTTATAATAGGGTGAACCGCCAGACGGTACAGAGGCGGTACAAGTGGTGTGAGACTGGAGAAATAGCGTCGGTCATGTTCACCTTAATAATATCCTAACCTTCGCTTCGGTTTTACGTCACGGACCCCCTTTTCAACCAAGGGCTATGACGGTTGCCTTCTTGCGAAGGACTTGTTTTGGCAGATGTAATTCTTACCCTGAGTGCATGCCCTTGCTAACCTCAGACCGTGACGGGGCGCGAACCCTCGACCTGACGCCTCAGAGTCGCGGACGCTACCGGTTGAGCCACGGCGACTACAATAATATCCTAACCAATTACTCTAAAATAAGTGATGTGCACACAGTCATATGATATTCACTAATTCATTAATAGCAGCTCTACAAATGATGATGATTCAGACTACATGGTATATCCCTCTCCCTAGGAGCTTGGGAGTGTGATAGGGTAATAGATCTCCATTGGCTTTGCATATACTTGTGGGACAATAGATATACGACCGGTTCTTTTTTGTACCTTGGATTGAAAGAAATTTCTTATATCAGTACGAAGCTAGTGATAACTGGTAACATTGAGAATGCTACTAGATTTATCTATGTTTATAAAATAAAAGTGAATAGAGAAAATGTAACAAATATAGAAGCAAGACAGATAGATATGTGAGCCAGATACAAGAAGTATATAGAATGAAGGTGTGAGTTAAGTTTAGTCTCTTCTTATAGTCCGCCAAGAGGAAAATGTGAATGACTGGTTATAGTTAAGCATATGTAAAGATACACTAAAGAATGTCATCGTTTTTTTTTCTTACTAGGTATGTGGTCTGGTTAAAATCTTATTGGGATCGGAGTACATATTTGGGGGCAGCTTTTCCAATGGGACAAGGCAAGTTCATATATTAAAAAAAAAAAAAAAAAAATTCATATATAGAATATACTTTTGAAACTATCTCAAAAAAGTGATAATAATAAATATAAAATTCATGAGCAAGAAAGGTGAAAAAGGTACGAATGTTATAATTAATTGAGTAATTAGAGAAAAAGAGAGGATCATATTCATAAGTAAGGTTATTCTCATTTGTTCACTGTTTTGGTGACTTACAATATACAGATTTCAAGTCTTATCAGTAGGGCTATAATATATGAATCTTAAGTATTTTTACAGTGAGTTTAGGAACTCCTTCTGAAGCAACTGATGCAAATATGACTTCGGGAAATGACATTGGAACAACAGAAAGAAATCTGAATTTAGGAAGTAATATTGGAAATGCATAAAATGAGTCTAAAGCTCCTGGAAATGAGTCTAGAGCTCCTGAAAATGCAGGAGATGAGTCTAGAGCTCCTGGATATGCAATAAATGAGTCTGTAGCTCCTGGAAATGCAAAAAATGAGTCCAGAGCTCCAGAATATGCAGAAAATGAGTGTAGAGCTCCTGAAAATGCAGAAAATGAGTCTAGAGCTCCTGGAAATGCAGAAAGTGATATAACTACGAAAACACCTCTTGCATGTCCTCCTCAAGTGCCATTGTGTAACATAAATAACTGGTCCAGTTCAGTTCTTGGTAATCGTCCTTTCCTCTGAACCATTCAATACCAAACAGCTTCAAATCGAAGTACCAACTGGTACCAGTTAATACCATATATAACCACAATGCATTAAGACAAATTATATCACTTCAGTTATTTCAAATAATATACACAGAAAATTGTACCGTCAACAGAAAAGTCCCATTATTTAAGACAAATGTATTTGCTGATTGTCAAGGTTCTAAACTCATATATATTTACTTTGTTATCTTTTGTAACATTGTCTACAATTTAATCTCATTGTTAAAAATTTGAACATTGTCTGCAATTTCAGTTGACATTATATTTAGAGCCTGATGTTTTGTGACAGCAAGTAATGCACACATTGATTTAATATCTTGGTAAAAGAAAGCAAAATAATAATTTACTTTAGCTATAGTTTCCAAACTTAAAGTTTTAATCAAAAACCCCACTGACAGTGTATGATGAAGATTTAATTTTCTTTGCAACAAAACTTTATGACATCATAATGTTCAATTTTGGTTTCCACTTGAGGTCTGTCACTCTATTTATAGTTAAATGTTGTCGTGCAGGTTTTTGAGTTGAAAAAAGTTTGTACAGTACGAGTCTTTGTAATTCACTGATATGAAATTTTAGTTTTACAACTCAAAATGTGCATATTTTGAATAATGTATTCATACATATTTTTTTTTTTATTTACCATAGAAGATTTACGTAAATGTAATTTCTTTGAATGTAACATCCAGATATAGTCATCTCACATAAGTAACATGATTTTGACTGTAATTCACTTTAAAAACGTTAAATAAAATAAAAATATCTTCAAAACTAAGTGAAACAAGAGGAAAACATGCAGCTTGAATTTGGTATGCACCAAGAGACATGGGATATGAGTGGGAGAGTGTTGGAACACCACGTGTACTCATGCACTGGTATAGGCTACAATAAATTCAGTCTATGTTTGACACTCGTAGGAATTATATCTACTTATACTACACTTGTTAAGTTCATCTCATTTGTAAACTGTGCCACATTTTCGTATATGCTTGCGGGTAATGTTGTTACAAAAAAAAAAGAGAGAAGTGCTAAAGGCAGTAATGGCAAGGCTAAGAAGACTAGAGATGTGATAATTCTCCAGCATAAGTTAGAAGTGCTAGCAAAGTTGAAAGCAATGTCAACATCTGAAAGAAGGTGGAAATGAGAGAAAATTAGTAATAATCGTTAACAAAGTTAAAAAGAAACGGGCCTCTTCTGGAAGAACATGCCAAGTCATACGTACATTCAAAAGGAATTCAAGCAGGCCCCAGGATATAAGGCTTATAAGTAGTCTTACGTTGGTGCTAAGTAGCAACACTGCAGGCTGTATAATCAAACCTGACCTCGTGTACACAGTAATAAATTCGTGTGCGCTGAAATATAGAAGTAAAATTCTTCTACCCGCGTTCTGGCAATACAGTATAATAAGGCGGCTTAGTTTTTTCTTATTAACTGGCTCCACAACTATTCTGTCCCTTAGATCAAGAAACACTGTGCAGCATGTACACTTGATTCTTGATATTCGAAAATAACAACAGTGCAAGTTTTATTATAATACACGTATTTTTCAGACAGAGGTCTAGTAAACCTGTTCTCAGTATGTTTTACATTTAGTTAATACTTTGTGGTTATAATCAATACGTTTTTCACTTATTTTACTTGTAACATATGATTTAAAGTACAAAGGAAGTTTGGAATAAGTTATGTGCAAAGTATTGATGAATTTAAATGACGGTCCTGATTTTACACGAAATTTGACTTTCATGGTTAGTGATGGAACCAATTGTTCGATTTAGATGTAGAATGAGTGTATTATTTTATACCACATCAACTGACACAACTTTTATCACAATCTTCCTTATTTTCATAGCAAATTATGTTCAATAAATCTATTTACATCGAAAAAATCAATCAATTGTTCCAGACATATAAATTTATCTAGCAATATACTTCAAAGAAAGAAATAAACATTTTTGAATTAATAATGTAGCTTGCTGAATAAACAAAGGTAATCTATAAAAAATGAACTTTTTGTGCCCACCTCGTTTTGTGGAAAAATATGAAATTTTCACTCAGTAATCAGAAGGCTGTGAGAGACGCAGTTGAGACTTCTGTTATCTCCCAGCCTCGGTAAACTAACTAGAATAATGATTACACCACTGGAAATGACAGGCTATACCTAACCTTACTCCAACGTAAGGTTAGGTATGGAAATAGGCTTGCAAATGCATGCCTTGAAGTTCTCCACACAAACAAAATAAAAACGTAAGGTTAGGTATGAGAATAGGCTTGCACATGCATGCCTTGAAGTTCTGCACACCAACAAAATAAACAATTACATACTGTGATTAAAGGCCAACGTAATATTTATCCTATTTATATAATCATCAACAGCATTATACATGTTATCAATATATATACCTGCAGTATTTACTGCTTTTTAACAGAAACGACGAAAGTTTGCAGGTCAGCTTATGCAACCATTCTATACTCAGATGGAGAATTACAAAGAAGTGCTGTATATGCATTAAGCCAACTTGTTTAGAAATGACATGTTATGATTACAATAACCAATCTAAAGGCTTAAAAAAACAAGCGCAAACATACAAGAAAAATATATTTCGTACTTGTTAAGATTGTTTCACACATTACAAGCATACGGTACACTATATATATTTATTTCTCAAAAAGACGTGTATAAACACTGGATCTTCCCTAAGCTTCAAAAACAAGCTTAATTTCTGCTTTTTAAGGAAAATTACAAAGCAAATTCAGAGTCTTTTTACGAGGAACAAGGCAAGGCTAGTAAACTATGGCAGTCAGGGCTGTTCGGCCAGACAGCCTAGGGAACGTCAACAACAACTAAGGCAGAAAAAAACATTCCTGAGAAGTAATCTCAAAGAGATTAATATAAAGCTGCAAAACAGAAATATAAACTGGTAACAAATATTGGAAATATTTCTAATAATATTTAAATGAAGAGAGGAAAAAAGACGTTGTTGCTGTCCGACATACTTCTGTGAGATATGGCATCAAGACTGAAGAAAATCAATGCCTACAACTACAAACCTCATACGTCAGTTGATGTACTGTCCCTTAGGTCATTAGCATATACAATCACTGAGCACAAAAATACACTGAACCATATATGCATGTATGATATATAATAAATTCTTAAAACTGTATTTGAGTGAATACGAAACATAGATTTTCATGATATGTGGAACATGAGTTGCTTGTGTTTTAGTTGCACATCTTATTACACAATTTTAGGGGTAAAAATCATGCTTATTGAGACCAACTGATATAGAATAAAATATACAGTGACAATAGCAGAGAGCTTAAACACAACTTAAAATATATATATATATATATATATATATATATATATATATATATATATATATATATATATATATATATATATATATATATATATATATATATATATATATATATATATATATATATATATATATATATATATATATATATATATATATATATATATATATATATATATATATATATACATACAGAGATAAACTGAGTCACTAAATAGCACTTATATGGAGATATAAAAATTCTGTGTGAAGCTTAAATAAAAGTTTTTCTTTTTTTTTTCCTCTTTCTCTTCTTCTTTCTATATTCTGTGAGAGGGAGAACATAAAAATGAGGCCATATCTGTCCCAAACCTCCCCCATCCATGGGTCGGTAGGAAGGGTAGCCATTAGGAGACTTAACCAGAAAATCAAGAATTTAGAGGCAATGGTTATAAGCCTTGATGAAAAAATTCGGAATATGGATGGAGAAATGAAAGAGAATGAAACACTCAGAGAACAAATAAGATCTTTGGAGGAAGCAAATAAAGCACAAGGGCAGGAGAGAAAGGAACTAGAAAAAAGAATAAGGAAGCTGGAAGGGCAAAAGAGTTAACTAGAATCTAGAATTTCTAAACAAGAAGATAAAAACAAACAGCTGAATGACAACCTAAAGGAATTAGATGTTAGTTCACTGCTCTCTTCTGAGAGAGACGAGATTGCTGCTTGGAATGTCCAGATTAAGGAAAACATTGAACAGTTCAGAAAAGAGTTCCAGGAGCTGAATATGGAAAATGATGCCATGAAAACTTCCTCTGCTGATGCACTAAAGGGGAATGTGGCAGTAAAAGAGGCTGTAAAGGTGGTGGCACTGGAAAACATACAAACAGTTGACTATAAAGAGACAGTAATCGAAAAAATGAAAGACGTTGTGATGGAAAGGGCAAACCCACTCATCAGACAGGCACTTGATAAGGAGAAGACAGTGGTAATCTCAGGCATAAGCGAATCCCAGGAGCCAACATGGCAGGGGAGACTTGAAGAAAATAAAGCTAGGGTTGTAGACCTGATAAGAAAGCTTGGAGTAGTTTGTGTCCTGAGGATATTGTTAACATACACCAACTAGGTAAATATTCGAGGGAAGGAAAGCCGAGACCAACAAAAGTAAGCTTTGAGAGAGGGGAAACATGTAGGGATATATTGTTGAGAAAAAAAAGTCTAAAAGACCTTCAAGAATTCAAAGAAGTGTTCATTAGACGATACAGAACACAGGAAGAGATGGGAAAGATCAAAAACTTGTTGCAAGAGGCAAGAAGGTTAAATGAGGAAAGAAATGAAGAAGAGAAGAAAAATTTTCATTTCAGAGTTCTTCCAGACAAAGGGGAGATAAAGAAGATAATGACAGAAGATCAGGGGATGGGGCCTCATTAAGATTGTTATACACAAATGCTGATGGATTAGCTGGTAAGGCAGTAGAATTAAAAGATAGGATTCACAACAGTAAGGCAGATATAGTAGCAATTACAGAGACTAAGTTGAGTGAGGACATAAACAGTGTCACAGTTTTTCCTAAGGGCTTCAGAATACTAAGGGTTGAAAGATCTGAGAGGACTGGTGGAGGGATAGCACTGCTCATAAGTGAAAGGATTCAAGTTGAAGAAATAAAATTGGCTATAGAAAGTGAATTCAAGGAATTTCTTGTTGCTCGCATAAATACTGGGTCAGAGAGCATTATAATAACTGTTGCATACAACCCACCAAGGAACCAAAATAGGTTTGAAGTTTATGAGGAAAGTCATATAGGTACTATTGAAGTCATAAACTCAGTTGTTAACATGGCACGGGAAAAAAATGTAGGATTTTGATTATGGGAGACTTTAATCATTAAGAGATAGATTGGATAAATCTTGACCCACACAGTGGTGAGGACTCATTCAGGGCAAGATTCCTAGATTGCGTACAAGGGAATTTCCTACACCAACAAGGGCCAGGGGTGGGGATGAGCCATCACTACTTGATCTAGTGTTCACAGATAATGTGTTGGATATTGAAAAAATTGAGTATAAACCACCAAATGGAAAGAGTGACCACTGTGTGTTGTTGATGGAGTATATCACTGAAGATATTCTTCCTGAGAGTAGAGGCACTGAGGACATGAGGAGGAACTATCCGAAAGGAGATTACATCAAAATGAATGAGCTTTTTACAGTTATTGACTGGAGAACCTTATTTTACAACAAATCTGTACAAGAAATGTATGACATATTTTGTGAGAAATATGGGAATATAGTAGATTGCTGCATACCTGTCACCAAAGTAGGTGTAATTCATGCCAGAGAGAAATGGTTCGATAATGGGTGTAAAAGAGCTAAGGAGTGGAGAGACAAATGCTGGAAAAGGTATAGGAGGAGAAAAAACATAAATGCCTGGCAAACCTACAAAAGAGCAAGAAATGACTACCTAAGTAAAAGGAGAGAGGCAGAGAGAGACTATGAGAGGGACATCACCAGGAAGGCTAAAGAAAATCCCAAACTTTTCCACAGCTTTATCAGAGGAAAACTGAAGGTAAAAGAACAGGTTTTAAGGCTAAAGAGAGTGGATGGAAGCATCACTGAGACGGATGAAGAGATCTGCAAAGAATTGAACAAGGAGTTTCAGTCAGTATTTACAGTAGAAAATACCCCACCCCCTCAGATTGCAGTGATAGAAGCTCAAGGGCCGGTATTAGAGAACATCAACCTTACAGCCACAGAGGTATGCAAAGCACTGATAGATTTAGATGTTCATAAAGCTACAGGTCCTGATGACATATCCCCTCATGTGCTTAAAAAATGCGCAAACACAATATCAGTGGCACTAAGTATCATATTTTAAAAGTCACTGGAGTCAGGGGAGATTCCAAGATGCTGGAAACAAGCAAATGTGATACCTATCTTCAAAAAGGGAAGGAGGGATACGGCTCTGAACTATAGACCAGTTTCCTTGACCAGCATAGTTTGCAAAGTTATGGAGAAACTACTAAGGAAACATATCTCTCTTCACTTGGAATCCTTCAACTTTTTGTCAGTGAGGCAACATGGCTTCAGAGAAGGTAGATCAACAGTAACAAACTTATTAGAATTTTATGATGAGGTAAGCCGAATCTTACAGGAAAGAGAGGGCTGGGCAGATTGCAAATTCCTAGACTTCCAGAAAGCGTTTGACACTGTTCCACATGGGAGACTTTTTAGGAAGCTGCAATCAATGGCTAGAATAGGTGGAAATGTTTTGGAATGGATAAAAACTTACTTAGAAGGAAGGGAACAGAGGGTTAGAGTAAGACACTCAGTGTCTGAAAGGAGAAGAGTTAGTAGTGGAGTTCCACAGGGTTCAGTTTTAGGGCCACTTTTGTTCCTTGTATATGTAAATGACCTACCAGAGTCTGTAAATTCATTCATGAATATGTTTGCAGATTATGCAAAGATTGTGAAGAGAGTAAAAAACGAGAACAATGGTAGAGAAGTTCAGGAGGATCTAAATAATCTGCATGAGTGGTCAGAAAAGTGGCTAATGAAATTCAATACTTCAAAATGTAAGGTAATGAGAATGGGTACAAGTGCAAGAAGGCCCAAGCTTGACTACTCGGTGGCTGGAGTACAACTTCAAGAGACAGAAAATGAGAGAGATCTAGGAGTAAACATACTGGCAGATTTGTCTCCAGAAATACATATAAATGGCATAGTAAGGGCAGCATATGCATTCTTATCAAATGTAAGGGTAGCCTTCAGGCACATGGACAAGGAAATGTTCATAAATATTTATGTAACCTATGTGAGGCCAAAACTCGAATATGCAGCCCCCTTTTGGAATCCGCACTTGAAAAAGCACATAGCTAAGCTTGAAAAAGTTCAAAGACATGCCACGAAACTGGTGCCAGAAATAAGCAATCTCAGTTATGATGAGAGGCTGAGGGAATTAGACTTACCATCACTGGAAGCTAGAAGAGTGAGGGGGGGATATGGTGACAGTCTTTAAATTCCTTCATGGTTATGATAAGAGTGGATAGGGATCGATATTTTGATATGGCTGGCTCTAGAACTAGAGGTCATAGTTTGAAGCTTGGTAAGAAAACTTCTTTGCAGGATGTAAGGAAATACTTTTTCAGTGTAAGAGTAGTTGATAATTGGAATTGGCTAAGCGAGGAGGTAGTTAATGATATCTCAATCCATAGTTTTAAGGACAGGTATGATAAGAATCACTAAATATAAAATGGAACCGATGAGGAGACGGGAAGATACGAGCTTTGGGCTCTTTCCCGTAAACACAATTAGGTAATCACATACATATATATATATATATATATATATATATATATTATATATATATATATATATATATATATATATATATATATATATATATATATATATATATATATATATATATATATATATATATATATATATATATATATATATATATATATATATATATATATATATATACAGTGTTACCCCGGTTATTTGCGCTTCTTGGTTCGCGTTCTCACTCTATCACGGTTTTTTTTTTTTTTATAAATTATTATTTTATTTTATGGGTATACAGTGTTGCCTCACTTATCGCGGTAGTTCGGTTCCGGGACCCGCCCCAAACCAGGAAATCCGCGAAGTAGGATCCGCCTATATGTACATAGATATTTTAATATATTTTTACGTTTACACTGTATAAACCCTCCCTGCACTGTTAAAAAAACACCTTTTACATTATAAATTACAGCAAGCAACGTAAATTATTATGAAAGTGATAGATAAAGTTACAGTGAATGAGGTGAAAATGACGTGACATACATATCATTTACAATTATTTTTTCGTTTACGTACTGTATAAACTCTCCCTGCACTGTTAAAAAAAAACACCCTTAGCATTATAGATAACAGCAAGCAACGTAAATTTTTATGAAGGTGATAGGAAAACTTACCGTGAATGTGATGATAACGTGACATACATACTCATTTACAATTATTTTTTCGTTTACGTACTGTATAAACCCTCCCCGCACTGTTGAAAAAACACCCTTTACATTATAAATAACAGCAAGCAACGTAAATTTTATGAAAGTGATAGATAAAATTACGGTGAATGGGGTGATAATGACGTGACATACATACTCATTTACAATTATTTTTTCGTTTACGTACTGTATAAACCCTCCCTGCACTGTTAAAAAAACACCCTTTTCATTATAAATAACAGCAAGCAACGTAAATTTTTATGAAAGTGATAGATAAAACTACGGTGAATGAGGTGATAATGACGTGACATACATACTCATTTACAATTATTTTTTCGTTTACGTACTGTATAAACCCTCCCTGCACTGTTAGAAAAACACCCTTTTCATTATAAATAACAGCAAGCAACGTAAATTTTTATGAAAGTGATAGATAAAATTACTGTGAATGAGGTGATAATGACGTGACATACATACTCATTTACAATTATTTTTTCGTTTACGTACTGTATAAACCCTCCCTGCACTGTTAAAAAAAAACACCCTTTACATTATAAATAACAGCAAGCAACGTAAATTTTATGAAAGTGATAGATAAAATTACGGTGAATGAGGTGATAATGACGTGATATACATACTCATTTACAATTACTTTTTCGTTTACGTACTGTATAAACCCTCCCTGCACTGTTAAAGAAACACCCTTTACATTATAAATAACAGCAAGCAACG
Source organism: Halocaridina rubra (assembly GCA_037179515.1). Lineage (NCBI taxonomy): Eukaryota > Metazoa > Arthropoda > Malacostraca > Decapoda > Atyidae > Halocaridina > Halocaridina rubra. Next base: position 7,677 of record JAXCGZ010003795.1, on the reverse strand, counting down.
TAAATTTTTATGAAAGTGATAGATAAAATTACGGTGAATGAGGTGATAATGATGTGACATACATACTCATTTACAATTATTTTTTCGCTTACGTACTGTATAAACCCTCCCTGCACTGATAAAGAAACACCCTTTACATTATAAATAACAGCAAGCAACGTAAATTTTAATGAAAGTGATAGATAAAATTACGGTGAATGAGGTGATAATGATGTGACATACTTACTCATTTACAATTATTTTTTCGTTTACGTACTGTATAAACCCTCCCTGCACTGTTAAAAAAACACCCTTTACATTATAAATAACAGCAAGCAACGTAAATATTTATGAAAGTGACAGATAAAATTACGGTGAATGAGGTGATAATGACGTGACATACATACTCATATACAATTATTTTTTCGTTTACGTACTGTATAAACCCTCCCTGCACTGTTAAAAAAACACCCTTTACATTATAAATAATAGCAAGCAACGTAAATTTTTATGAAAATGATAGATAAAATTACATGAATGAGGTGATGATGACGTGACACACATACTCATTTACAATTATTTTTTCGTTTATGAACTGTATAAACCCTCCCTGCACTGTTAAAAAAACACCCTTTACATTATAAATAACAGCATGCAACGTAAATTTCAAAAAAAAAGAAAATACTGAAAATGTTTTTTTTCAATATTTTAATATTTTTGCGTATACCCATAAAATAAAATAATAACTTATCCAAAAAAAACCGCGATAGAGTGAGAACGCGAACCAAGAAGCGCGAATAACCGGGGTAACACTGTACGCAAAAATATTAAAATATTGAAAAAAAAATTGTTCAGTATTTTCATTTTTTTATTGAAATTTACGTTGCGTGCTGTTATTTATAACGTAAAGGTTTTTTTCTGTAACAGTGCAGGGAGGGTTTATACAGTTCGTAAACGAAAAAAATAATTGTAAATGAGTATGTGTCACGTCATCATCACCTCATTCATCGTAGTTTTATCTATCACTTTCATAAAAATTTACGTTGCTTGCTGTTATTTATAATGCTAAGGGTGTTTTTTTAACAGTGCAGGGAGGGTTTATACAGTACGTAAACGAAAAAATAATTGTAAATGAGTATGTATGTCACGACATAATCACCTCATTCACCGTAATTTTATCCATCACTTTCATAAATATTTACGTTGCTTGCTGTTATTTATAATGTAAAGGGTGTTTTTTTAACAGTCCAGGGAGGGTTTATACAGTACGTAAACGAAAAAATAATTGTAAATGAGTATGTATGTCACGTCATTATCACCTCATTCACCATAATTTTATCTATCACTTTCATAAATATTTATGTTGCTTGCTGTTATTTATAATGTAAAGGGTGTTTTTTTAACAGTGCAGGGAGGCTGTATACAGTACGTAAACAAAAAAATAATTGTAAATGAGTATGTATGTCACGTCATTATCACCTCATTCACCGTAATTTTATCTATCACTTTCATTAAAATTTACGTTGCTTGCTGTTATTTATAATGTAAAGGGTGTTTTTTTAACAGTGCAGGGAGGGTTTATACAGAACGTAAACGAAAAAATAATTGTAAATGAGTATGTATGTCACGTCATCATCACATTCACGGTAAGTTTTCCTATCACTTTCATAAATATTTACGTTGCTTGCTGTTATCTATAATGTTAAGGGTGTTTTTTTTTAACAGTGCAGGGAGGATCTATACAGTACGTAAACGAAAAAATAATTGTAAATGAGTATGTATGTCACGTCATTATCACCTCATTCACTGTAATTTTATCTATCACTTTCATAAAAATTTACGTTGCTTGCTGTTATTTATAATGTAAAGGGTGTTTTTTTAACAGTGCAGGGAGGGTTTATACAGTGTAAACGTAAAAATATATTAAAATATCTATGTACATATAGGCGGATCCTACTTCGCGGATTTCGTGGTTCGCGCCGGGTCCCGGAACCGAACTACCGCGATAAGTCAGGCAACACTGTGATTACCTAATTGTGATTACCTAATTGTGTTTACGGGAAAGAGCCCAAAGCTCGTATCTTCCCGTCTCCTGATCGGTTCCATTTTTAGACTTAGTGATACTTATCATACCTGTCCTTAAAACTATGGATTGAGGTAGCATTAACTACCTCCTCGCTTAGCGAATTCCAATTATCAACTACTCTTACACTGAAAAAGTATTTCCTTACATCCTGCAAACAAGTTTTCTTCCGAAGCTTCAAACTATGACCTCTAGTTCTAGAGCCAGCCATATCGAAATATCGATCCCTATCCACTCTATCATAACCATGAAGGAATTTAAAGACTGTCACCATATCCCCCCTTACTCTTCTAGCTTCGAGTGATGGCAAGTCTAATTCCCTCAGCCTCTCATCATAACCGAGATTGCGTATTTCTGGCACCAGTTTCGTGGCATGTCTTTGAACTTTTTCAAGCTTAGCTATGTGCTTTTTCAAGTGCGGATTCCAAAAGGGGGCTGCATATTCGAGTTTTGGCCTCACATAGGTTACATAAATATTTCTGAACATTTCCTTGTCCATGTGCCTGAAGGCTACCCTTACATTTGATAAGAATGCATATGCTGCCCTTACTACGCCATTTATATGTATTTCTGGAGACAAATCTGCCAATATGTTTACTCCTAGATCTCTCTCATTTTCTGTCTCCTGAAGTTGTACTCCAGCCACCGAGTAGTCAAGCTTGGGCCTTCTTGCACTTGTACCCATTCTCATTACCTTACATTTTGAGGTATTGAATTTCATTAGCCACTTTTCTGACCACTCATGCAGATTATTTAGATCCTCCTGAAGTTCTCTACCATTGTTCTCGTTTTTTACTTTCTTCACAATCTTTGCATCATCTGCAAACATATTCATGAATGAATTTACAGACTCTGGTAGGTCATTTACATATACAAGGAACAAAAGTGGCCCTAAAACTGAACCCTGTGGAACTCCACTACTAACTCTTCTCCATTCAGACACTGAGTGTCTTACTCTAACCCTCTGTTCCCTTCCTTCTAAGTAAGTTTTTATCCATTCCAAGACATTTCCACCTATTCTAGCCATTGATTGCAGCTTCCTAATAAGTCTCCCATGTGGAACAGTGTCAAACGCTTTCTGGAAGTCTAGGAATATGCAATCTGCCCAGCCCTCTCTTTCCTGTAAGATTTGGCTTACCTCATCATAAAATTCTAATAAGTTTGTTACTGTTGATCTTCCTTCTCTGAAGCCATGTTGCCTCACTGACAAAAAGTTGAAGGATTCCAAGTGAAGAGAGATATGTTTCCTTAGTAGTTTCTCCATAACTTTGCAAACTATGCTGGTCAAGGAAACTGGTCTATAGTTCAGAGCCGTATCCCTCCTTCCCTTTATGAAGATAGGTATCACATTTGCTTGTTTCCAGCATCTTGGAATCTCCCCCGACTCCAATGACTCCTTAAATATGATACTTAGTGCCACTGATATTGTGTTTGCGCATTTTTTAAGCACATGAGGGGATATGTCATCAGGACCTGTAGCATTATGAACATCTAAATCCATCAGCGCTTTGCATACCTCTGTGGCTGTAAGGTTGATGTTCTCTAATACCGGCCCTTGAGCTTCTATCACTGCAATCTGAGGGGGTGGGGTATTTTCTACTGTAAATACTGACTGAAACTCCTTGTTCAATTCTTTGCAGATCTCTTCGTCCGTCTCAGTGATGCTTCCATCCGCTCTCTTTAGCCTTAAAACCTGTTCTTTTACCTTCAGTTTTCCTCTGATAAAGCTGTGGAAAAGCTTGGGATTTTCTTTAGCCTTCCTGGTGATGTCCCTCTCATAATCTTTCTCTGCCTCTCTCCTTTTACTTAGGTAGTCATTTCTTGCTCTTTTGTAGGTTTGCCAGGCATTTATGTTTTTTCTCCTCCTATACCTTTTCCAGCATTTGTCTCTCCACTCCTTAGCTCTTTTACACCCATTATCGAACCATTTCTCTCTGGCATGAATTACACCTACTTTGGTGACAGGTATGCAGCAATCTACTATCTTCCCATATTTATCACAAAAGATGTCATACATTTCTTGTACAGATTTGTTGTAAAATAAGGTTCTCCAGTCAATAACTGCAAAAAGCTCATTCATTTTGATGTAATCTCCTTTCTGATAGTTCCTCCTCATGTCCTCAGTGCCTCTACTCTCAGGAAGAATGTCTTCAATGATATACTCCATCAACAACACACAGTGGTCACTCTTTCCAACTGGTGGTTCATACTCAATATTTTCAATATCCAACACATTATCTGTGAACACCAGATCAAGTAGTGATGGCTCATCCCCACCCCTGGCTCTTGTTGGTTCCATTACATGTTGGTGTAGGAAATTCCCTTGTACGCAATCTAGGAATCTTGCCCCAAAGGAGTCCTCACCACTGTGTGGGTCAAGATTTATCCAATCTATCTCTTTATGATTAAAGTCTCCCATAATCAAAATCCTACATTTTTTCTCCCGCGCCATGTTAACAACTGAGTTTATGACTTCAATCGTACCTATATGACTTTCCTCATAAATTTCAAGCCTATTTTGGTTCCTTGGTGGGTTGTATACAACAGTTATTATAATGCTCTCTGACCCAGTATTTATGCGAGCAACAAGAAATTCCCTGAACTCACTTTCTATAGCCAAGTTTATCTCTTCAACTTGAATCCTTTCACTTATGAGCAGTGCTATCCCTCCACCAGTCCTCTCAGATCTTTCGACCCTTAGTATTCTGAAGCCCTTAGGAAAAACTGTGACACTGTTTATGTCCTCACTCAACTTAGTCTCTGTAATTGCTACTATATCTGCCTTACTGTTGTGAATCCTATCTTTTAATTCTACTGCCTTACCAGCTAATCCATCAGCATTTGTGTATAATAATCTTAATGAGGCCCCATCCCCTGATCTTCTGTCATTATCTTCTTTATCTCCCCTTTGTCTGGAAGTATTCCGTAACGAAAATTTTTCTTCTCTTCTTCATTTCTTTCATCATTTAACCTTCTTGCCTCTTGCAACAAGTTTTTGATCTTTCCCATCTCTTCCTGTGTTCTGTATCGTCTAATGAACACTTCTTTGCATTCTTGAAGGTCTTTTAGACTTTTTTTTCTCAACAATATTTCCCTACATGTCTCCCCTCTCTCAAAGCTTACTTTTGTTGGTCTCGGCTTTCCTTCCCTCGAATATTTACCTAGTTGGTGTATGTTTACAATATCCTCAGGACCACATACTACTCCAAGCTTTCTTATCAGGTCTACAACGTTAGCTTTATTTTCTTCAAGTCTCCCCTGCCATGTTGGCTCCTGGGATTCACTTATGCCTGAGATTACAACTGTCTTCTCCTTATCAAGTGCCTGTCTGATGAGTGGGTTTGCCCTTTCCATCACAACGTCTTTCATTTTTTCGATTACTGTCTCTTTATAGTCAACTGTTTGTATGTTTTCCAGTGCCACCACCTTTACAGCCTCTTTTACTGCCACATTCCCCTTTAGTGCATCAGCAAAGGACGTTTTCATGGCATCATTTTCCATATTCAGCTCCTGGAACTCTTTTCTGAACTGTTCAATGTTTTCCTTAATCTGAACATTCCAAGCAGCAATCTCGTCTCTCTCAGAAGATAGCAGTGAACTAACATCTAATTCCTTTAGGTTGTCATTTAGCTGTTTGTTTTTATCTTCTTGATTAGAAATTCTAGATTCTAGTTGACTCTTTTCCCCTTCCAGCTTCTTTATTCTTTTTTCTAGTTCCTTTCTCTCCTGCCCTTGTGCTTTATTTGCTTCCTCCAAAGATCTTATTTGTTCTCTGAGTGTTTCATTCTCTTTCATTTCTCCATCCATATTCCGAATTTTATCATCAAGGCTTGTAACCATTTCCTCTAACTTCTTGATTCTCTGTTTAAGTCCTCTGATGACTACCCCTTCTCCCGACCCATGGGTGGGAGAGGTTTGGGACAGAGATGGCTTCATTTTTATGTTCTCCCTCTCACAGAATATAGAAAGAAGACGAGAAAGAGGAAAAAAAAAAGAAGAGAAAAACTTCTAATTTACCTTCACACAGAATTTTTATATCTCCATATAAGTGCTATTTAGTGACTCAGTTTGTCTCCTTTCTGGTAACACACATCTTAACTTAAAAACTTGACCATGGTAATTTAAGTATAAAAAGAAAAAGAAAAACAAAAGTCAAACCTGAAGGAAAATTCGAATTTGTGTTCGAGGTGGCACCCACCTGTTTCTGTTATATATTCTTCCTAACTGATAAACTGACTTGCTAACCAAGATATGTTATCACGGGATTTAGACTTTACATTTAACTCAATATATATACAAAATAACAAAATAGCAAACGAGAAGGCTAAAAGAAAAGCAAAAAAAAATGAAGAAAATAGGACTGCTGTACTACTTGGCAACTTAACTCAGTACTGTTGACAGGTGGGTATTTGGTAATTTTTTTTTTCTTTTATTATTCAATTTTTTCGTGTATCAAACTAACTAACTAGTTAATATAAATGGGAAGGATACTGTTTTTAACAATATATAGAACCACAGGATCAGGTAAAACGGCTTAAGAGCTTTCCCCAGTTTACACAAAAAATTAGGTAATGTGGTGTGAGGCTCCACGTCTGGCAACTCTTCTAGATTTCCCTCAAGGCAGAAACTGGACGGCAGCTTCTCTCTCTTCCTCACGAAAAAGTTCTCAATTTTTTTCCTTTAATATGAACAGTCTCGTCTTACAACAAATATTAGTTTTTGTACTCACAATACTCTGCAGGATTTCAGATTTTTGGAAATTATGGTAAAGTTTTCCACTAAGCACTTTAGTCACTCGAAACAGTTTAAAATTTAAGAGGAGCAATTCCGTGTGTCACTGAACGCGCGTGTATATATATATATATATATATATATATATATATATATATATATATATATATATATATATATATATATATATATATATATATATATATATATATATATATATATATATATATATATATATATATATATATATATATATATATATATATATATATATATATATATATATATATATATATATATATATATATATATATATATATATATATATATATATATATATATATATATATATATATATATATATATATATATATATATATATATATATATATATATATATATATATATATATATATATATATATATATATATATATATATATATATATATATATATATATATATATATATATATATATATATATATATATATATATATATATATATATATATATATATATATATATATATATATATATATATATATATATATATATATATATATATATATATATATATATATATATATATATATATATATATATATATATATATATATATATATATATATATATATATATATATATATATATATATATATATATATATATATATATATATATATATATATATATATATATATATATATATATATATATATATATATATATATATATATATATATATATATATATATATATATATATATATATATATATATATATATATATATATATATATATATATATATATATATATATATATATATATATATATATATATATATATATATATATATATATATATATATATATATATATATAT